>JAOVYW010000084.1:5655614-5665906 GCA_025775045.1 Hiodon tergisus | reverse complement strand
GGCAACAAAGGAGTGGCTCAAGAAGAAGCACATTAAGGTCCTGGAGTGGCCTAGCCAGTCTCCAGACCTAAATCCCATAGAAAATCTGTGGAGGGAGCTGAAGGTTCGAGTTGCTAAACATCAGCCTCGAAACCTTAATGACTTGGAGAAGATCTGCAAAGAGGAGTGGGGGGAAAAAAAACCCCTCCTGAGAGGTATGGAAACCTGGTGGCCAACTACAAGAAACGTCTGACCTCTGATTTGCCCAGCCATGTTTTACAGAGGGGTCGAACACTTATTTCACTCATTAAAATGCAAATCAATTTAACATTTTTGACACGCGTTTTTCTGGATTTTTTTGTTGTTATTCTCTCTCTCTCTGTTCAAATAAACTTACCATTAAAATTATACACTGATCATTTATGTGTCAGTGGGCAAACGTACAAAATCAGCAGGGGATCAAATACTTTTTTCCCTCACTGTAAATCTTTAATGATAAATTTTTACCGGAAATATTAATCAGCCTAGAGCATTCCACAGTAAATATTCCCTTCCTAACAAACAAAATTAAACGACAAACCTAATACACACTGGACCTGCAAAAAAAAAAAAGGAGAATCCTCTGACTGGATACAAACTTAAGAGATGAAGTGTTGCCTGCCCATGGCTGCGGTTCTGCCTGGGATTCAGGGTCTACTGAGATGGGGCGACATGAAAGTTTTGGACAGAAAAATGCAGCCTCACCTCTCTGACATTCTGCAGCGTCTCAGGGGTAATGGTGAAATCCACAGGGCTGGGCACCAGCTTCCCTTTCTGCGGCTGAAAGAAGGCAGAGTGTCGCCCACATGTGAGACAGAGGCAGCCAAAAAAGGGCCCAAAAGGGGCTTTGGAAGATGCAGTGAGTGTGTGTGTGTGTGTGTGTGTGTGTGTCTTCTGACCCAAAACTGACATGAGTGAGATACGGCCACACAGAGGGAAGAGTCATTACAGCCGTCATTACACTCAGTTTTAGTGCCGGGGCCTCACCTGACAGTGGACCATGAACTCGCAGGTCTTGCTCAGATCTTTTGCCAACAGTGAACGCTTCATGTCACAGCGCAGGGTGTACTGAGACAAAGAACACACACAAAAAAAGGATCCTTAAGCAGATATCAAATCAAAATGAATAGTTTCCAAGTAACAGGTGTTTTTCCCTTTAATCTGTCATCAGTCTGTGTGTATGATTGATATGACATATATATATATATATGGAAATTTGCTAGGTCGGCACATGGGAGGCATTAGGGCTGGGGAACAGAAGTGCGCCTCATCACCCTGCTGCAAGATGAGCTGCGTAACATCTAAAAAAAAACCCACCAACAATACAGATACAGCAGCCAAGACCTGAGGGGTTCATCAGAAACAAATAACACAGAGCTGAGATATGACTGCATAAACAAGAGAGGCCCTAAAGAAATGAAAAGGAAACAGAGGGGAAAAATCTACAGAAGCAAAGAATACAGCCCAAACAAAATGTCTAAACAAAGAAATATATGTAGATAAAAACTTCATCTGTACAGTGGGCTTTCATATTACATCCTATAAATGTATAATTATATTCGTCACACTTTCCATCCTATTAATACGTCGGTTAGAAAGGGGATCAACTGGAATTTAAACACAACTAACATTTGGGGATTTTGTTTGATGAGCATCCACAAATCAAAAGACCATGCATAAAGTACAGAACAATTAGAATTAGAATTAAAATTCGAATTTTAAATGAAACGGCAATAAAAGTGGGAACCATGTCAAATATCTCAAGTATATTCATATTTGCAGTTATTATCACCAATATCAATGAAATTAAATTCAATGTAAATGTGGCGCCCATATCAAACTAATCTTAAATTAAAGATTAATTTCTCTCCTTTCCAATAAACTGTGACAATAAATGTGTGACATTGGTAAGGTATATATTTTTGATATTTTAGGTTGAAGAGTACCAACTACAAAAAATTCAAAAATGGGGTGTTTTTTATATTAAGAGCTCAGACTTCACTTTTTTCTTGCATACATGTGTGATAGTAAATAAAATTTACAGATAAGGTAATACAGATTGTAATCTTGCGAAATGGTGTAACCTTGGAAAAAAATAAAGCTAAGGATTGATCAATAAAACGCACATGTGCACAGTTTCTTATGTACACTGAGGGGAATTCCCGCCACATATTCATAAGCATAGATTTTATGGAGATTCTGAAATTGATTGTGAACAATGGAGTTCGAATGGAATGCTTCCTCCCAAATGGGTGCCGTCACGTCCTATTCAGAACCTATTCAGGGCTGGGAGAAAAGTACTATTAAAATAATGCACTTAAACAGGGATATATACAAAACTACAAAAGCTAGCTCAAAACTGACAAAACCAACAGATTCGGAAACTGTAGACTGTAATATCTGCTGGATTTTCTGAAACTAGTTGACATTTTTTCCCCCCGGAATTGTCCACCCTACTTAAGAGCCAGTCAGGCTGTGGTCATGGCTTTGAACCAGTTTGAGCCTTACCAGACGTGAGGAATCAAGCATAGGCCATTTTCAGTAGGGGTGCTTGATCCCTTAAACCTTCACCTGAATATTGACGAAAACACCGTGATAGGTTTCGTATAGCACTTTGTTGCTCTTGACGTGCAGCGGGAACTCGAAGGGGATTTCAGTCTTGCCACCGGGAACCTTCCCCGGCTTCACCACCTCGATGTTGCTGGTAATCAGCTGGATGGGCTGGAAGAGTTAACAGGATGTGCTTGTCAAAGGCTGATCAATTCTGAACCGGACCTCAGAGTGCTAAGGGAGAAACGGGACAGTTGTGTCGTATCACCAATTTACGCCTGTCGTTTGGCCCCCACCTTGACAGAGTTGTAGAAGGCCTCAAAGACACCGACGCTCTTGGAGCTGAGTTGTAGGTTGACGGACCCCTCCATGGTGAGAGAGATGCCTTGATGCTGGACCGCTTCCTTACTGATAATCACCACAATCCCAGCCAGCACCTCCTAACAAACGGAACAGGTTTGTGTTTATTGTGTCACATGGGCCAATAATATCAGGAAAGTAACCACCACATTTGTGGGTCTAATTAACTTATTGATCAAAATTGAAATTCCACTCTACTGTTCCCAATTAATACTTGCAAGGAAACCATCTAACCATCTAGGCTGAAGGATTAGGTTTTAGTTGTGCTACATGGATGCAATTCTGAGTGGCTATCATAAAGTGTTGCTTGAGAATTGAAACCAATCAGTGTTATTCACTACACTTTTATACATTTATACTCCACTTGTGAAATGCCTAGAAGGGAGAAGACCTTTCTCAAAAACTCATCCGATATCGGCTTCTATAAGAACTAAACAGTAATAGTGAATAGCAAAAAAAGTTAAGACAAGCACTTAGGTAACAATCACAAGAATCACTTCCGAGAAATTATGTAGGTGATTATGCTTAGGGCCAACTCTGGGGACCAGTCTTGCAGTCTCTTTCAAGTGTGAAGACTCACAATTCCCCTAAAGTCCACTAAGGGGCACTGGAAAACCAGCACATCTGAAATTTAAACAATACATCCATACATCCATGAATAACACACCTTTTTAATCAGTCTGTGCAGCAGATGACAGCCTACAAGCATGCATGTAGGATATACCGTTCTGAGAAGGCCTTTGAATAAGATGGCCAAATAAAACTGAGCCCTGGCGCTCTGTCTGGCTTCATGCTCACGCTGTTTCGGTGGCCAGTTTCAGGACACCCTCTATTCTCTTTTTTGAGAGATTTAGCCATTCCGTATCCTCTGTCCCTTGAGGTGCTGAGTAACAGCACAGGGTAGCATCTGCAGTGAGGCCGGAATGAAATGTGAAAACTCTCCTACTACTTAGACATATCCAGATGGTGTGCTCACAAATCAGAAATACAACAAGCAAACCCAGAACCAATTTACCAGTACCAATTGTGAGCAGTCTTATTTGTTCATTCAACAATATTTAACAACATTCTCCTACCTCAGAGTTTTAAGAATAGGCCTACATAACATCGTAACCACACATGCATAAGTAATTAATAAACATTTATTTTTTACATACCTATACATTTCACGGGAAGCTGAAAACTTCAAAAACTTTCATCAGCTATGCTGTGGTTTTATCAATCAGGGAGACAAGCACGGATTAAAAAATGATCTTTATGTCGTTTTTCAGCATAATAGCTGAGGGTCGAGATGTGGCTCAGACCCTGAGGGAGCTGAATTGGGTCCTTTGTGCTGAGTACAAACTCTGTCAATAGCAGACCGCTGAGAAAACAGCCAGGTAGTCAGTACATCGCCATAGGGTGCTGGAGCTACGCCAGAAGCTCTGTACTGCCAACCAAGCTGCAGCCAAAACACTGAGGTTATTCAGTTCAGGAGACGCAATCCAACAGACAGGAATGGGGGGGGGGGGGTCATATCTTTACCGGGGTTAATATTTTCACCCATTTATAGTCTAAATCAGAGCTTTAAAATGCTATTATATCAGATTCCCATATGTGATAGACTGAAACGTAATATTGAGTAAAATAAAAGCCGAGAAATACATGTCGAGACAGGTACTGATTTTCATTGCTCCATTCCCTTTTAGACTGTGACAGACTCATGCTTGTTGTAATCCTAAAACCATACTCATGGTAATCATAAACTGACTTGAATGTTTTTGGCTTGACCATTATTATCAATGCGGTGTGACCTTACAATCTATACATTGAAAACAATGGTAAGAGTTTTGTGGACTCTGTTTTCTTCATGCAACTATCTATGGTCTGCGTTTTTTTTTTTTTTTTTTTTTTACAGTTTTCTACACAGATAGTCACAATTTTCCTGCTTTATCCATTTCCCAGAATCAATTTCTATCAATCAAGTTTAGCTCCCTACTCTTCATTGCGTCTATTCACCCATCAGTGACTGAATTCCAATAAAACTATTAACCAGAACGAAGCAAAGCAAAACAGACACACGACGATCGAAGGCCCTCGAGAGACACAAACATGGCTAAAGTGACAACATAGCAGTCAAATTTATAAAGTTAATATAGTGTATGATCTGGAGAAGTTTATTATTAATATTATTCAATTGTTGTACAACGTAGACTTTATGCCACATTTTAAACAAAACGTTTTGTTTTTAACTGTAACTAGTAGTTTACTAGCTAACGTTACTGTTTCCCGTTGTGGTTGGTCCATCGCAAGAATGTGTATATTCTCGTAATTACTTATTCGGTCCGTTGTAAATAGTCGAGCGTTAGCTTTGTAGCATTTTACTTCCAGTCATGGTTCTATCATGCGATTAATTTCAAATAGGCCTTCTTACCCCTTCATGGTATACTTTATTTGCTCGCTTAAGTCTTATATCCAAACTGGCACTCATTTTCTTCAGTATTAAGAAACACGAGAGAAAGAGAGAGAGAGAGAGATAAAACGAATCTACTTCTCTTAGTCTGAAGTATTTCCTGATCCATAAGTCATATGATTTGAAGCGCTCCGTTCACGTGAATCCAAGTAATCACATGGCGCCACACATTAAATGTTTTTCTACGCAGATTTTTTTTTTTTTTTAACGTATTGCGCTTTTGGTTTTAAATTATATTATTCTGCAAGCTTCTAGTGTAATTTTAGTATATTTTAAACAATAAATTTATTTTGTTTTCAACGAGTTAGTTGACAAAAAACATTTAGTTATTAAAGAAAAATATTCATATAATTATTAAAATATAGTATTTTTAGCTGGCGTTGTGTGGCAGCTACACAACTTTAATGCAAAAAACTGGCTGCAGTTGATTGTGTAATACTTATTTTACTTAGTCGTGCATGAGCAATAGTCTAGCGCATAGAATATGAGTTATTGTTGGATAGAACATTAGACAGTTTATTTGTACTTTTATTTAGCTGACACAATCTAGCTTTTTTCCATTCATAATTGAAAGCATGCGGTAACATTGACAGTATTATTGCCAAACATTCGGTATTAGTGATAGTACTTTCGTGTACGATCGTCTTATTTTGTTAATAGTTTTGTTAAACGGATGATAGTAATATTTCCTTATATACCAAGACTGAGAATTATGAAAATATTTGCCATTATTTAGTTTGCCATCACAATACTATTCAAAGCGACAAAACAACACCCAGATGTTATATTATGAACATCAAGAATTATATTACAATTCTATATATATTATAATACGTGCTTACATGTCTTAAGAACTTCGATAAAATTTACTTAATTTTTTTTTAATGACGCAACACCTGTCGGGTTAGACAACAAAACTAGATAAGAGACGGCTAACTGACTATTTAAATATAGTTAATTGCGGTACAAGAGACCAGGATTGACCGAACAAAAGAGTGCATTTAACAAAGCCAGTTTTAGGAAAGAAAAGGGGGTTTCAAATGGAAAACCGGAAGAACTAGCGAAAGGTTTAACGTTTCAAACGGTTGAAATTGCATTGATTACATTTCTAGTTGTAGCTCCCAGAGATTAGAATAAATGCTTGCCATGCTGTAGCTGGTGGAAGATAAATGTAAAGGAAACAAATTTTAAGACAGACAAGCAGTTAAAGATAACTAGAGTTTTTGAATAAAAACATGCTGCTCCGTGGATGGAGACGAATGTGTGTGATTTTAGAGATCGTGGCTAACGGAAAGGATGAGTCAGCAACCGGGTGGATATTTGGGAAACCACAAATAGAACTTAAATGCAAATTATTCTGGCAAGAGACTCCAAAGCCCACACCTGCTCTGACTAGAACTGAGTAGTCCTAAGGATATCATATTCAATAGGTAATTGTCTTTTATACATGATGCGCCGACACGTGTGCTTCGTATTAAGTGTTACTCCGTTGTTCTTTATTATTTGAGAGACAGGGAGACAACTCTTACGTTTTTGCTGATGGCCTGTCATTTAGGCTAAGATTTTACTAAGCACCAAAGTGTGATAACAAGGCTTTAACAAAACGCCAGGAAACTAGATTTAAAAATTGTCTCCAAATTATTGAGATTTAATTCATTAGGCACACTTAGAATACCAAAGGATTAAGGTGTAAAATGTATTTTAATTATTACTCATTTATTAACATTATTTTGAAAATGAAAATTTCAGACAATTTCATCCCTTTAATATAAGTCATTCAAATGGCGATTGGAGAAGCATAAACAATGTTCTAATCTAACCATTCATAGATAATTAATTCCATAAAATATTACATAGTTTTTTTTCCACCTGTATCAGGTTCTTTCGTTTGACTTTTGCTCCACCCCTATTTCAAACATACACTTGAATGGCAGTTTCTATGACAACCGCAATGTCTGTACCTGCGTCATTAGTTCATCCGGGAACTTCGACGTTTGATTGACAGTTGTCATGGTAACACTCTCAGTCAGCCACCATTTTGTAAGTTGCTTTTTCTTTTTTCAAATAATTTACCCTTCCCGCCGGAATAATAAGTTTACTTTTTAATAGTAATGGCAATGCGTCAACAGGATCGGTTTAAGATAATTCTAAAGCTAACGGTTCAACGCAGCTGATATCTGACTAGATTTAGGCGACGTCAAACGAAGTGTCTGTGTCTCCATGGTCTGCCGGGCCGGTTCGCTGCGCAGGTTTGGAACGCGCGCCATTTTGTGAAATTTACAAAAATCCTGTCCAAGAAAACAAGGTTTATAACTAAAGGGCCTGCAATTACAATATATGTATATATATATTTTTTCCTTTTTTGAAACGATAATATATCCTTGAAGACGGTGGTTACCAACTGCGTACCGTTTATGTGGTAAAATCCTAATGTATGTTTTTCTAGACTCGAATCGTATAAGTTTCTGTTTAGCTTGGTAGTTGACGGAGAGGCGCTGTTGATTTGGAAACCGAATTGACACCGAGTCAGAGGAGTGAGGGTTGGGAAATCTGGGGGGCTCCTTGGAGAAGAGACGGTGGATTCTGTACTTCACCCTACGGGTCGTGGGACTTTAAATGAAGATATTTTCTTTAACAAATAGGAAGAGGGATACGTACTGACAAAGGTGAGTTCTGATGTAGATCATTTTTTGTACTGTGTTTCGATTTCTCGAGACATAGCTAGCAAGCTAGCTATCTGAGTTGCGAGGGATTGTAGACTAGAGCTGATTAGCGAGCAAGATGTTTCTGTTAATGAATTATATATTTTTTTTATTTGACAACGTCGATGTGTTAGAATCGGGTTTATTTAATGTGGCATAATATAATTAAACGTATAATCTGTGGGTAATCGTTGTTGTGGCTTCTAGGCCACACTTTTATTAAGATGCATAGTAATGTAACTAAGAACCAATGTTGGCTAGGAAGCTAGTTTGCTTCACGTATTCTTCTAAAGTGACAGGTCTTCTGCTATGGCGTGTGAGCACTTTCTCTTCCTGGGGATCACGGTTTGGCAACGCTAGAGTCAAACAACTACGTACTCGGCTTCCCAGTTAAATGTTTGTTTTCTGTGCGTTCTGCCTAGGTACAAGTTGGGGAAAGAAGCTATGCACTTGTCATTTTGGCTAACTGGCTGGATTAATCTGAATAAAATTATTCCCCTCTGTTTTCACAGATGCGGCTAGTTATCTTTAAGCAGCATGTCTTGCAGCCTATTGAAAAAAGGCAAATTATTTTCCACTACAGTAGCTTGGTTGCTAAATTACTAGAGATACCAAAACAATGCATTTGCATCGGTTAAATTGAAGCCTGAGATTTTGTGGTGTGCTTGATGGAAATCTAGGATACTAATTTCACGAATGGTAAAGGTTCTAGATAATTAGATGTCGGTTTACTCGCTAACACTATAATAGCTAACTTTTATATTCGACTGACAGTTTGTCCGCTACTAAGATAGATAGATAACGACCGTATAATTCTGAAGTGAGATTAAGTAATATTTGCAGTTGGCGGTATTTTGTATCGGAATGAATAATAAAAAATAATAATAATAAGCTAGACAGCTAGCTGGCTTTAAACCTTGACAACTATTACAAGTTGGTTAGCTAACTAACTGCAGTTATTCTATTTGTAACTAAGCGCATAAAACGGATGACTATTAGTCAGAACAAGGCCCAGTTCGTGCCGCTGTGTCATAAAAAAAAAAATCGAAGGTTTTTTCCTCAGGTGTCTTAGGATGGAAGCTTAATGTTATATATTATGACCATACTTAAGTATTTTGTGGTACAAGCGCTTTTCGATAGCGGATGCTAAACTGTTGACCAACACTAGTGTCCAATAGTTTGGGCAGTGGTTCCTCGATTCGTAGCCTCCAAGAGTACGTTAGCTTGGTTAGGCTTGTCAGTTTAAATCTTGCTCTTGGTCAAGTGTTTCATGAAGTCCTTCATTTTAAAAAGATAGGTACGCCTTTCTCTCTTTGCACTAATTAAAAGGGATTTGTCCTCTATAAATTACACTTTAGTCTGGATTACATTGTTTATTAAATTGTCTAATAAGCTTCACGATTGTACATATAAGTATCCACATGTTGATATCGATTTAAATCGTAAGAAATACAGATTACAGTTAACATTCGAGATACAAAACTGTAGTAGCTTATATTGCTAGAAAGTCCTTTGGCTTTACCGAGGCCGCGTTTTGTAATGTCATAAATGTGGAAAGAACACCTATCATAAGGCAATGTGGTTATAGTTTTCCTCATGCGGAGTTAGATATATTTTGATATTTCGTATATGAGCATGCACAGCCAATGTCAAAGTCATGGTGACCCATTTTGAGACCTAGTTTCTGAAAAGGAGGGGTGGGGGGTATAATTTAAATTAAATGATTGTATGTGGTATGTGATCTCAACCCTATGAATTTGCGTTTCTGTATCCTCAAATTAACATTTAACTAACATTTGAAGCATTGCATTTTTTTTTTGCAGATGAAGTTAAGTGATTTTCTCCAGACTAATTTTTAACTCTAATACATTTGACTTTAAACATTGCTGCTGCTAAAATCAAGGGTTCAACAGCTGTATGTGACAAAAGTAGAATCCTCTTATGTCCCGTTCCCCCCTCGGCCGTTTGCTGTTCCTGTTTGTGCCATGGTTTTGGAATGGGAGTTTAAAGAAGTATTGGGTACATGTCAAAGAGGTACTTCATGTTTTCCTTCCATTCATTTCTTTAAAGCAAGAAATTTAACTTTATTCGACACATGGTCAGTTTTTAAGATGCTACAGGGTTCGAACCTCCCAGGGTTTGAACCCCCGTTGTATTATTGCTTTAGATTTATAGTTCTGAAAATGACAAATCATATTCTAAACTGCAGT
>JAOVYW010000084.1:5643954-5655514 GCA_025775045.1 Hiodon tergisus | reverse complement strand
CAGGGTTTGAACCCCCGTTGTATTATTGCTTTAGATTTATAGTTCTGAAAATGACAAATCATATTCTAAACTGCAGTTTAAATAGTGATCATATGGCGGGCTGCATTTTACCATTCGGCCATTCGGTTTTCCTAAGAGAAATTCCATTGTTGTGGATGTGACATTCGCACAAAAACTACAAATAAAAGGCCTCCCAAAATTAACCATTAAAACACAAAAAAAGTATGCATTGCTACATAGTATCCCTTGGTGTATTTTCTAAATATTGTTATACTGTGGATGAATAGTAAATGAACTCCTGTTGTAGATTTGACAAAAATGGGCAGACATTCTATTGACATTAGTAATCCAAAATGAAAGGGTTTTCTGTATTCAAAAACAATATTTATGTAAATGTTTGCCTTTTGGTGTTTAGGTATCTGAATGGAAATTACCATAGCGGAAAGTGGAAATTACTGGCATCAGACTTTTGTAATGGATTCGAGTGTCCAAAGTAAGTTTTAGTTGAATGAAAACGTATATTCTTTTATTTAAAGAGTATACAGGCGTGTAATATTGGGAAATGTCAGCAGAGGGCGTTTTTCCTTACAGTAGCCTATTTGTTGACTGCAAGCTTCTACTGGAGTCAAACCATCTTCATGGGTGGTCCCCTCTACAGGGATATTTTTAGAATCATATTAATATTATTGAATGAATGATTAGAGGAGTTTCTGTCATTGTGGTCCTCTGCATGGCATATAATATACAACTGCATGTTGAATGCAAGATTTTGGAGAGGATAACCATAGCTAGAGATAGCCAAGATAGATGTCCAAATAAATAAATGTTGATTAAGACTTTCTGTCTTGTTAACTTTTTTGAATTGTTAACTAATCAAATGTAAAGAGGAAACTGAAAGTTTTCTTCTGGCATATCATACCTACAAATGCTAAAGGACGTTGATTCGCATACACACTTTTACTAGAAGAGGATGTGTGATTTATTTAAACATTTTTATTTTTGCGATTAGGGTCGATTCTGTTTTGACTTTATGGTGTAGATTAGATTATTAAAACGTAGAAGATCCTCAAAAACTTGACTAAAATATATTGCAGGCTACTATTAACTTTTACAGCTTCATTCCTTGTGACTTTGCTTGTTTCCTTAACATTACTTTTTAAAATGCATTACGCCGCTGTTTATGTAGTTTTACCATGGAGATGTTTATTTCTTGATCTCTTAAGGGAAACTAGTTAATGATATGTATGGAAAAGTTTGCAAGAGTGATTATTGTGATTTCTTGTTTATCAGACAGATGTGGTGGTGCATTATCTTGATATATTTATCCTTGTAAGTATCGGTCTTGTGCAGGTTTGTGACATTTATTCACAAGTAGTGCAATTTTATTTAATGGAATGCATCAAATATGGACTTTTTATATGCATTTATCAAAGATACGATATATAAAGTGCCGTTAATTAGAAAAACTTCAGAATAGTTAAAATATGAAAGAATCAACAAGGATAACAAAGATTCAGGTTTAGTTTGTATTTTTTTATTTGGTGTGGCTCGTGAATTTTATTATGGAAACAATTATTCTCGTTAAATGTTTCACAATCTTGTTCTTAAACATATGTATGTGTCACATCCATTACACACGATTCGTATGAAAACAGACGGGGTTCAGTTTACCTTAAACTACCTGATTTAGAGCTAGCTTAGCATAGCAAGTTTTGACGCGATTCCTTCTGATATGTGTGTCTAAAGAAATGTTTTCTTTAGAATGAAACGGTCATAGCATTGTTTCTCTGCACCCAATTTTTACTTTACATTGAACATTAAAGTTGAGGAACTATTTTCTTCTATATATGTAGCATTACAACCCTTAAGGATTCCAGGGAAACGAGTAAATTATGTGAGCCATTAAATAAAATGTGGATGGCTGAAATGGAAACATTTTGATTATAACCATGTTATCATGCAATGGTAATGACTTGCAGTTGTGGTAAGTGATTGGTAAAATTGTTAGGCTTGTAAAACCTTTGTAAATGAATGCAATGGTTGTTTCATTAAATAAGCATACCCAGGACCACATTACTGATTTACACATTATTGTCCTTAACGTTTTAAAGCCGCTTTCCCTTAATTTATCAAATTAAAGAATAATACCGCATATGGGTTCTAGGCTATCACTTGATTTATATCTAGAAAACTCCCTAAAACTGATGTTATAGCGATCTACTTATAGAAACATTTCACTCAAACTTGTTGTTTATCATGATATTTAAAATCATTTCTAAATTGAAAATGTAGTACTGCATTAAAATTTCGGCAGACTTGCTTAGGAGCGCAAAATGCTAACATTTGAACAATGCTAACAACAATTTTCTATAAATTTGTAAACTGTTTATTTTATGAATTAGTTTTCTGCTTAGTTTTGTAGTCAAACTCATTGGATTATACTATATGATTTTAATGTAAGTATTTCCGGTAATGAATTAAAATAAGTTCACCAATCCAAGACGTACTACGAAACAACATATTTTGTTATTTTGTACATGGTTATGAAGACTAAACATTTTATGTATACTATGAAATGCTTTGACTTCACAGCATCTTTCGGTTTAGAAAAAAATAAGTTAAACGTGATATCCTTAAGCCTTCTTTTAGGGATATAAAAAAACGCCATACAGATGACTATTTAAAGCCTGTAATTACACAAATGATAAAGTGTTATGTGTAAATTATTATTATAGCATTTTACATCTCTGTGCCCTAATTTACGTTTTACTAGTTTTTACGATTTGCTACCATATTCATAGAAATACTCCCAAATAAGGTCTTTGGCCTGGCAAAATTAAACATTTTGAACAAGACCTAACATTCTCTTCTTTTTATGAACTTATTGAGGCCAACAATGTTATCACGATAAAAAATTTCATATCAGTTAGGGATGCACCGAAATTTCGGCCGCCGAAAATATTCGGCTGAAAATGGAAATTTTGGTTTTTGGCCGAAAGAGAAACAAGGCAGAAAATGTATGCCTCCCCACCCCGCCCCTCAGTGCACAGATTTCACTCTCGATCGATCTAGCCGTTTTCACAGCACTACCCAGCAAAGCCCGATCATGTCAGCACTGTGGAAATACTTCAGAGTTTCTGATAAGGACATCAAATATGCGATCTGCCATGTTTGTTCAGCAGAAATTTCAAGAAGGGGGCACTTTTCCACGACAGGTTTGATACACCACGACATCAATATGCAGAACAACTACGCTTAAAAGTACACCATCAGTCGCCACAGTCTTTGAAAAGGCTACGGAATTTAAATTATTATATTTGAAATGATTGTGTAATATATTTAAACTTTTTGTATTTGCAAGATGCTAACCTAGAGCTGCTAAGTTCATTACTTGACTGCTGTTTTGCATATCATAATAGTTTTCTAGAACTTTACATTACTTGGATAATTAGTAAAAAAAATCTGTTAAATTTGATTGTTAAAGAACTGAATGAAGAATAATATATTTAATATTGTTTTAATATATTTTCTGTTCAATTTTGGTGCGTAACTTTCAATAAAAATGTGATCATTGTATTGGTTTGTAGTTTTTAAAGTCGGCTTAGTTAAATTCATGAAATTAATGAAAAAGTATAATGTTAATACAATTCTAAAAATAAAATAACTATTTTAAAATAGGTTAAAAAGTCATTTTCGGTTTCGGTTTTTGGTCAAGTGCATCCTGAATCTTCGTTTTCGGCCCAGAATTTTCATTTCGGTGCATCACTACTATCTGTTGATATCGATAATTATCAAGATAAATGGCAAATAATTATTTCTTTCAAGTTTAAAGGCTGATTTTTGTTCCTGAGTGAAAGTTGAAGAAACCAGACTGTTAATTGTGGTTTTAAACTATTCTTTATGGTCAGAACATGACAAACACTTGCCAAGTTTGTGGATTATTTCTCATTCAACTCATTCAAAACGATTATAATGATTAAAAAAATGAGTGAGTAAAATTAAGTATTATCCTTTTTCAGTCCTTTTTCCTCTACTAAATTAATATCTTAATAGATTTAGCCGAACTTGTTCATGCTTCATGCTGTTTTAGGTTTCTGTTCACCTCGGTTGCTTTACGCGTCTGTACTTTTGCTGCGACTTTGCTTAACAAACCCACGTGGCAAGTCTTTATCGAAGACCTGGTGGGAGTGCTGTTTTAATACGTCACTTAATTATTTGTCACGAGGGGAGGGCTTTTACACTACGACTGATAGCAGTTACATTGAATGCTCAGTAAGATATCTGAAATTTCAAGACATGAATGTATTTATGATTTTCCATTGAACTGGGAATGTTAATTTGTTATTAGTGAGCTCCTCATCCAAAGTATGTCTTTGAATTAGATTTAAATTGCCGTTGTAAAGGGAAGGAAAAAATAAAGTCGAATAGCTTAGTGCTTTGCTTTATGTTAAAGGATTTTTCTAATTTAATTAGAATTTTTTGTTGAAATTTTAGTCAACAAAGTATCATCCAAGAACTTGTTTCTTGTTGACAATGTTCTCGTCCTTCGAGCTGGTCATCAGGACCTAGGTCTATAGCACAGGATCCAGGATCAGGTGCTATTTTGCAAACTTAAGGCAAGCTTTTGTGACGAACTTATTGAGCAGTAGTTTCCGTCTTGCCATGAATCTCCTTTTTTTTGGCCAAAGCCAGAGGGGCCTGCAGATCCCTGGATGTTGCGCTAGGGTTCTTTGGGAGTTCCTCTAAGTACTAGCCTATTGCATGTAATCACCTTTTTTCCTGATGGTCAAAGAGTAAATTATGAACTCAAAGTTAAACTTTTAAAACACTGAAGAAAATTACATTACAGTAAAGATTTCTTGCATTTTTTTACTGAGTTTGTAATGATTGGTTTTAGACTAATTTTTTCTTTTTTGTTTGGTTACAGTTAATCGTAACTGAAACGCTAAGGGTATTCGATTGCTGCTGGAGCAGCTGGTCAGGTAAGACTAGAGGAGGCACACATTTTACGTTTTTTTACAACATATTTTCCAAATTATTTTGCCAACCGACTGCTAGCTTGAATGTTTATTTGAGTATTGATATTTGTACAGTATACAACTACCTCATAGGTCCAATGTGATATTAATTAATTGGTTTATTTAGGTGCAGGCTATTTTTTCTAGTCAAGTTAATTTGCTGTAATTTTGACCTGCCTCGTATTTACTGTACTATCCGATCTGTTTTGAGGACAGCTTAGACTACCTTTTTTGTAGCTAATGTTAGCAACGAAACAGATAAGCACAAAATGTTCTGGTTAGTTACATTACTCAAGAAAAGCAGAATATGGTTTGTGGATAACAATCAAAGGGGATGGAGTGAATTAATTCTGTAATGTTGTGAAAATTATGGGCTATTAACTAAGAGCAAGTTCCTATACTTTAAACTGAAATTTGGAAACTAGCATTTTTTACTGTGCCCAAATGTCTGAGGAAAGCAGCTATATATTCACATTTGGTCTAAATAATTGTTCAGGAGCCGACTAGGTGATGAAAGATTAGCTGAGAACAGGGGTCAGCCACGTGTCATACACAAAACAATCATTGTCTGTGGTGATTAAAACATCATTCATTTTCCAAGCAATTTTCTGCTAAAGTGTTAGATATTACTATTGCATCTGCTTTGAAAACTACACAGTCAAGAATATTAGCTAGCTAGTTCTGTTTCCTTTATTAGTGCCTTACACCTTGGACTGCAGAGGGAGAAGCATATTTATCCAATTATATGCAGTGCTACTGTATACCCCCTGTCTGGGAGCGAAGAGTTTGGTGGGTTTTCTCGCATATCTGTTACGTTTTCCCCAAGTAAAAAAAAAAAAAATAATAATAAGGGTTTCTTGGGCTTTCTCACCCAGAACACTTTTGCTCTTGAACAGCTCATGTCACATTCTGTGACATTTGAAAGGAAAAACCATCATCAGATTCATGACCTCCAAGTTGCCCAGTGGTTAAAAATCAACTCTTTCTATTTGAAACGACAACAAACGGTGACTAGCCAAGAAATATTTATTTTATTTATCAAGGCTGTATGCATGGCATTGATAGTATTCCTGCCATTGTACATTTTTCAGATATAATTGGTATTTTATATTAATAGGTAAAATTGGTGAATTTTTTGTGGTGTATTGTTTGCAGTGTGAAACCACTCCAGATAATGGAAACGTCCTGCACCATGTGTCTTCATCAATCCCAGAGGACGTAGCTGAGCATTTAAAAATGTTGCGCCTAGTTATTCTCAGAATGTTATTTAAGACCCAATGTGTGTGTTATTTTGTTTTTAAATTTTTTTTGTTCTGGCACGCAAGGTGCTATTAGTGTGAGCTGCAGTCACTGGATCTTGAAAAAACAGCTTGATTTTTGAGAGAAATTATGACATTTGCAGTAGTTTTTAATTCGTATTTAAATTGATCTGTGTTTCATGAGTTTGTCAGATATTTTTGGCTACAATATAACCCAGTTAGTCATATGTGTGAAATGTGATGGCTGGGACCAAATCAATTTTTTTTCCTCACTACTAATTTAACTATTAATTCACTAGTTTCACTGTTTTTGTTGTAAGTTATATTAGAAGTACTGTAGTACTTTACAGGAGGCAAAACAGTTACCGTACGTATTTTACAACAAACTTATGCATTATTATGGCTGAGCTGACAGGCTTTATAGATTTGTAACTGTCCATACACAGCCTCCATAGCTTGTTAAGCTAGCTAGCTAGTTAGGTATAATTGTTAGCTAGCTCAAAAAGAGCAACAAATCTTTGCATGTCTGCTTACTAACCTGCAGTCTCTAGTTTTTTGTTAGCTAAATAAAACTAATCTTATCAGACCATTTTCATGTTGCGCAAAGTTAACTAGCGATGTTGCATGTGAAGAGTGAAACAAGTTGACCTCAGTCGTGTGCAAGCATACAGCCTTGCTAGGAATTTACTACAGTTAATTGGCAACATGTTGGGGCTACTGAAATATGGCTTTAAAAACAAACAGGAGCAACATCTGGATGTGTCATGTCCCTTATGCGTGGTTTGTATAAAAGCACTTAATTGACAGGGTTCAGTTTGTTACCTTTAATTGGCATGCTTATAGCTAACTTAGCAATCAAATTGGTTACGTGTTTAACAAACGTTTAATGTCAGATGTGACATTGAGTTTCTCTTAATTTTAAGAATGAACTTCTTTTTTTCTTTGTTGTATTGTAATTTCTATGTATTAGAGGGAAAGGAGCAAATTGTGTCAATAGCAAAGGTTGTGAAATGCAGATTGAGACACATTTTCTTTGCACTCATTTTAGGATGCAATAGTAACGTAAAATAATGGCAAATTATTTGTAAAATTGTTAGACCTTATGATGAGATGAAAATAATGTTAGTTTCATTTAAAAAATGATATGTATAAAGTCAGGACATCTGTGGAATTTCCCTATTTTGTCTTAACAAAAATTGTAGTCATCTATTACTTTCATTTTTAAGCTGTTAATTTGTATTCGAATTGTGGGATTCTTACTAGTGCTGTCTATTATGAAGACTAGTAAATGTGACCTCTTGTGTCAGAATAGTAATTTGTGATTGTGACAATGGTTGCTTGGTTATATGTATAGGAGTGCTGAGTGTTTATTTAAATAATCAAGATGAATACGATTCATTTTGATCAATTGATCTGTTAATTATGATTAATTGAAAATGTTTTCAATTCATAATACAGAAAAGGCCCCCCACACAATGTTGTAGATGATATTCTGTAGTCTGTACTTAAAATGGCGAGTCTCACTCATACAAAACGCAACATTCTTTTTTTGCGTAGTTTACTACAGTACACATTTTTGTAAAGCAATTAAAATTATTGTCACTTCTACTTACTTGGAACTTTAGTTGTTTGCTGAACAAGTGGAGCAAAATTCTTGCCACCGGGCCTCTTCACTTTGTAGACTCCCTTTCCGAATTTTTCTGTACTAGCAACTCTTGATAATTTTCCTTTTTGGTTTGTTTTTAAATTAATGAAAGCGTGCTAATGTATAACAACTTTGCTTACTCTGTAGATTCTTGCGGAAGGATAGAAGTTTTAAACAATATTGCGACAATGCTAATGTTTGTAAAACAACAGAAGTACCAACCAATTTAAAAATCGTGTTTAGAATTGGGTTGCATTAAGTATTTTTGCCAGGTTCAGACCGAGTGGACAGCTGATCTGAATTATTTGAGAATGCACCTGGCGTGAATGTAGCTTTTAATGTACTATATGCATAAAATTACTCGAATACCACAAAAGTCTTTGAGTATTAAAAACTTGAGTAACTCGATTAATTATCCCAGCTGTAGTTATATGGGCTTCTAATTAGGACTGTCGTGACTGTCGTGACTGTCGTGACGTAACAGAGTTGACGTGTTAACGCGTGCATTTAATGTCAAATGCTTAACGCCGTTAATTTTATTTTGTTGCAATTAACACATTTTTTATTTTATTTTTTACCTTAGAACCATCCATAGTTAAAATACAACTAGACGCTCTCGCTCTTGTTTGTCAATCGACTGCTGGTATTTAGATATTGCTTTGCTGATTAAATAATCTTGGATGATGGAGAAAGCTGCTAAGGGCTTTTAAACGGCCAGTTTAATTAAAAAAACCCTTACTTATGGGTCTTTGGATAAAAGCTAAATTATTTGCAGCTACTGTAAGGGTGAATTTGTGTATCACCGAAGTACATCGAGTCTGAAGTATTATTTGCAAGCAAAACACAGAGTTGACGCCGGCAGCAGTAGTGAGAGGGCTAGCAATGCAGGACAGCAGCAGCCTATTCTTTTAGAGTTTGTGCGCAAGAGGCAAATTGACAAGTCAGCAAGCTAACAAACGCAATAGCTAAATGGCTAGCTGCAGCTTGCAGGCCAATTAACATTGTGGAAGATGACGAGAGAGAGACAAAAGTGTGCATACCCCAGTGTGCGGAAATATACATATGTTGGGGATTTAAACTGTAGACAACAAAAAGCTCACGTGTTCTTACTTCATCGCTCAGGCAGTAGGCAGTCCTACTAACATTGGAGGCATGAAAAGCTGTAAATTACAGTGAACTTTCATTAAAAATAAATGCTTTAAAACTTTGATAGATTATTTTGCATTTCTTTCCATTACAATAAAACACAGTATGCCACACTACAAAACACATAACACACTGCTTTTTAAATGGAAAATTGTTTATTTAGGGCCAAATTTGAGCACATTTGAGCCCTACTTTTAATTTTTCAATAAAAGAAATGTATTCCGTGTAAAACTTTTCTTCCATGCTAAACAATAAGATTCTATGGCCATGTGACTGCTAAAAATTGTGCTGAAAATACATGCCATTATAGAGTGCCATTATAAATGGTTAATATTTTCACACATTCTTCTAATTAATAATTTTAAACCATTTGAAAATACTCACTTCACAACTCCTCTTCAGTTTTGAAATTCTGCAGATTGCTTTTCTGTACAGCAGTTGAATTCACTTCTGCTCCTACATTTGCCTCATTGGCAAACAAACCTAACAAGCAGTTTATTTCAAAGCCACTGGTTACCAAGAGAAAGCTTGAGGATTGCAGCAGGTGGGCTGCTTGGGGGGTTGGGCCACTTGTCAGTGTGGGAGAGAGTCTGTAAACGCAGAGTGACTGCCTGAGTCGTGACCCACACAGGGTAGAAGTGCCACCCTGCCATCCCCACCCCACACAGCACTTTCTCACCACCTCACATCTGTTTGTGGCATTACTGTTATGTAATGCAATATAAATTAATAAAACATTGGGTGTAACAGATCATATTAAGGCAGAATTCTGCATTTTACTCTTGAAAAATAATCTTGCTGTGTCTTTAAAATGCAGGTATATTGATGTTAAACATAAATTCAGAGTTCAGCTATTAAGGTTAATGTTCCAGCTGAGAGAAGCTTCAGTTGTTAAAACTATGTTTTCACAAAGTAGCACTCCGGTTCACCGCCTGCAAAAGCTGATGGCAATTGCAATTAAATTATTTTAAAGTGGCCATTAAGTTACAAAAACCAACGTCATTGGTTGCCATGTTTTGTAAATGTAGAACCTGATATTGCTTTATTTCCATGGGTTCCACATTAATAATTTGACTTTCACAAGTAATAAGTCGTGTGGGGGTATGATAAAATCTATCTTCTCTTACTGTCATCAAACTCATGTCCCGAATCTCGAAGTAAGAGATACCTAGTTATCCTGCCCTGACAGTTTTCTCATATGCGAGTGTTGGAAATAAAGTAAATAAATGAAAATAAAGCAAACGAGTGATTTGATTTTTTCCACCATTAGGCTAATTGAGAATGGTTCCTCAGTGGGTCAAATTCCACATTTCTGAACTTTAAGTCAATTAAAAGAAGATTACAGAAGATTGATTGATCATTTTATTAAAACAACAATTGGAATGAGTTAATTTTTATTCATTGTGTTAAACACATTTTTAAAAATTTGATTTGAAATGTAGTAGGTGCCAACCTACCAGAGGTGGAAACAGTTTGAGTTAATATTGTAGTACTTGACAGTAGAGTCATATACACCTCATACATAATTTAAATAAAATGTCTGATTTGTTCGCGACACCATACATAATGATGTGTTTAATGTATAAACCACCATCTCCCCCTTTAGTTTACCCATCTCAGCTGTTTGGGTCATTCATATTGCATGTATTGTCACCTCACAATTCAGTATCAAAATGTGTGTCAAATCTAACAGATGTATATTCTGATTAAGATTTTACTTTCTGTTCATCTGAACAGCAAATTATGTCAAAAGAGGATCACAGTTTGAGAATTGCAGAAGTTTGATACATCTTGGGGTCAAGTCTGTTTTGTCTCTGTAAAACTCTAACCTTAGCTGCTTCTGAATAGCATGAATGCATTTTATCCTTGTTTAGCTTGTATGCATTATGTTGTAAATATTTGTAGGAAGACCATGAACGTAGTAAGTGACATTTATGAACAATCGATTCAACTGAATAAAGTAGGTGTGTTGTGGAATTGTTTCCCTCGTTGAAGTGTTACTGAATAGGTTGGGAACCATTAGCCTAGCCTAGGTGGTCTTAACTCTTAGAAGTTTATACCATCCCAAAAAGCTTTTTAGCATTGACGTTGTTTGTATACCTGTATAATGTAGGGTAGTGAATACTGGATTATTCAGTATAAGTTTCATTTTTGTATCATGTTACAAACTAGTTCTACAATTGGGGGCATTTCCGATCTTACTTTCTGGTACTGGAAAGAAAATAAAAAGTCATCCCGTAACTAACCTATCCTATCTAAACTAGCCAAATCAGTGAGTGCCTCTCCTCAGTATAAAAAATAAGCGATGACTTAAAAACTAATCATTTGAATAAACAATGGATTGCTGTGGTATGCATTGAGTGCGGTGCTTTAGTTCTCTTTTCAATCCCTGCATAAACACCAGTCGGCAACACTGTATAACAACTAACCCAGGTGTGGAGATTGAATTAGTCAGCTCTCCATGGGAGGAGCTCCTCCTACCAAACAATTTG
>JAOVYW010000084.1:5605444-5630975 GCA_025775045.1 Hiodon tergisus | reverse complement strand
TTAGGTAATCGCTTTACCACCCTCTACAGGCCTGCCTGATATTGCGTAGTGTTTAGTAATGGTTATGAAAGAGCTAGTAGTTAGTTTTTATCTCAGTTTTTCAAGAACAGATTAAAATATATTTGTTGAAGCTTATAATGCTGGGTTGCATATATGCTAGTATATCTCTGATTAGACTTTAAATGGAAAATAATTAGTTTGTGCGTTCAGAATTCAATCCGGACTCTCAGAACAATATAAATACTTCTAGTGCTTCTTTAGAGTTGCGTTGTTTTGATCCATCTAAAGGGCAATTACTTAGATGCATTATTTACCTTATATTTTACACTTATTTATTATTTAAGTGTAAAAAGTTTGCCCTCTTGTATTAGGAATTTTCCCTTTGCATTCTGAATGTATTTTGCTATTGCAGAATGCCTGAAGTTCTTATATCCACCTTCAGTAGAACTGAACAGTAATCGCACAGGCAGAGATTAGAAAATTTAATCCAGAGTGATGCGCTGAAAGATTTGATGATTGTGGATTTTTAGAGGAGGGTGATACCTGAAATGTGCTTACAGTGACTGCAGTATGCCATTCCTGGACCTGTGTGTTGACGCTTTTGTGATGAACTCTGTGCAATGACACTGCACTTTCCAAACCCTCTCTGTGGAGTGGGAGAGAAGGAGTTGTCAGCCCTGCCGTTTGGCGTCATGGAATTGTTGGAGACGATGAAGCAGCTGAGTCACAAGCAGACCCATAAAGTCAGTCCACACTGCACGCTGTCCTTCCATCTCGAAGACAGACAAACAGCCTTTGACACGCCGGCTCTTGATTAATCTGTATTTGTTTTCCTGCTTTACTGTGCCTCATGTTTTGCGGAATCTTGACATCCAAAAAAAGCATATTATTTTAAAGGGAAAGTGTTTTTTTGTAGTAGTTTCATAGTCAGTCATAGCTCATTTGAAAATATGTGCTCAGTGAATACTCTTGAGACTGAATTCTCCCAAAAACAAAACAAAAAATTTTTATAAATGAAAAATTACAACCGTAAATCTGATTAATCATATAATTTTTTGTCAGGTAACCATGAATTGCATTATAGTTGCTCATGTCTAATCACAAATTATTTTAATTGCATTCCTTTCTATGCCAGTGATATGGTTACATTAACAACCGCCCTAATTCCATTTTGATAAGAATGATTATTTTTTATTTATAATTTGTTTGTCCAGAATGGTGGTGTGCTTGGGAAATAGACTTTCCTATATGAAGGTACATTTCAGTAGTTCACACTCACCTGTCAATTACCATAGGTCACTTGCATCATAATTTCAGAACTAATGTTAGTTTAGGCGCATTATTTGTCATTTGTCTCCTGACCTTTGCTTTGACCAATCTTTGTGCCCAGGTCACCCTATACTCAGCTGTTTCAAAGTTTAGTTTATAGGAGTGCGTTTAACTTTTTGGACCAAACAGTTAGGTGAGGGAGCAGTTTAAAAAAAAAAAAAAAAAAAACATTTTATATACCATACCTGGCTAGAAACTCATTGTGCTTTTGCTTTCAGGTGTCTCTCTCCGTTCATACCACTATTTCAAATGTTTTTATTTGAATTTCATAAAATTTCTATGTTATGGCATTGTGGTGGTATTGATGTTCCTGGGTTGCGCAAAGTTGTGAATGGGCCTAAGATTAGGCTTAGTCTGTTATGCTAACTTCACAAACTGTTGTATTGCAGGAGGAGAGACTTCAGCATGCAAACCCTCATCTGTCCGGCTTGCGCCCTCGTTTTCTTTCCATGCTGCTGGGCTTCAGATGGCTGCTCAGATGCCACATTCGCACCAGCAGTACAGTGATCGTCACCAGCAGAGTACGGACCCGTCTGTCACTGTGCTGCCATACAGTGACCAAGCTCAGCAGCCCTCTGCTAACCAGGTGAGGAAGTACACCGCGCTTGTCGATTTATAGCCACTTACTTTGACCCTTTTGAACTTTCTTAGCCTATTCCCCTGGAAAGGACACTGATAAAAGTGGATCATCAGACATTTTTTGGATTTGTTATTATGTTTGTTTATTGGTAATTGGGTTGTGCTAGAAAATGTTTTAACGTTCAGTTGTCTTTGAATTAGTCTCAGCTATCGCCAGCCAAAACCAATGAGGGTATTGGTGGTGTCGTGTTGGCTTATGAGGGTTGTATAAAACTACAGTCATCGGTTACTTCAATACATAGAGAAAGAGGCTAGGTACCGCATTTGTGCAGAAATCTGTATTGTGGATAAACTTTCAAATTTCAACTTTTATGTTAATAGGAATGTTTTTGCAGCACATCTGCTAAAGAGTGAATGGATAGCTGTGTACAATGAGCGAAATGGTGCCAAGCTCTCTGTCTGTTTAAGGTGACCCCTGATGTTGTCATGTTACAGAGGCGCATGCCCCAGTGCTTTCGTGACCCAGCCTCGGCTCCCTTGAGGAAGCTCTCTATTGACTTGATCAAAACCTACAAACACATCAACGAGGTAAGCCACATGCTGTAATTCCCTGCACATGTACTGTGCTCTTCCATGTATGTAAATTGATTTCCTGATGGCTTTGTCTACACGGTGCTTGACTTGATCAAGATAACGATAGTATTGTCATGAGTATAGCTAGCAAGTGGCAAGTTCAGTAGTTTAACCTAATATGTAATGCAGAAATGATAACTTTCAGGACTATTACTCACATTTCTTATTAGTATACAGTGTGTGTATTTATCTAGCTGGCAAGGTAGCTGTCATTGTGTAATGTTTTTCCAGGATAAATGGAGCTGACATTAAATGTTTCCCAGAGACAATGTATTACTGTTGACATTTGGAATACATATACCAGTAATGCAGTGTAGGTGTAACTGTTTATTATTTTGTGTCTTAGCAACAGCATCAACGGTCTTAACTTAAACTTAATGTTTCTCGTTGCTTACTGAAATGCACAAAATTATTTAAGAAATGAAAATTAGTGAAAGGAATGTATTCATATGTTATTCACCTAAATGCTGCATGGGACAGAAATATGGTATGTCTATGAAGTTAATTTATTCAAGTGCTTCCCAAAAAAAGTTTACAGGCTCATACATTCTATTATGATTTAGTCAGGTTTACCACCAAATTATTATTATTTTTTTTTTTAAAACTACAGTTATCAATATACTTGTTGGTTCTGGAGCTATACACATTTTCTCTGAGCTGATAATAGATTTTAGTTAGTAGATTTTGCTTTAAAGGTCAAGATACAAAAAAAAAAAAGTGAACTAGCATGTGCAAAGTAATACATAGCTTTCGTTTGATCGTATTGCGGAGATATCTGATTGTATTTGTTTGACCATTACGAACACTTCAGAGGTTTTATACATGTGTATATCATGCCCTCTACATTCGTTTTATTCCGCTGTTGTTAAACTTGCTTGCTGGTGGACGAAGTGATGGAATACCCTTTAAAAAGTTGCAAGTGTGTATATGTGACTTCTGTTAATTAGTTATTTAACTTGGGGCCCATTAATAGCCAGAAAGTAACAGCAAAATGGTTAGGATTTGAGCTCAATGTGTGTAGATATCCAACAAAAGTTCTACTTGCAGTAAAGCTTAGGTATATTAGCATGGGGAGGGTTATAGAATTGTAATTCTTTTGGTGTTAGGTATACTATGCAAAAAAGAAGCGGCGACACCAACAGGGCCAGGGTGATGACTCTAGTCACAAGAAGGAGCGAAAGGTATACAACGATGGCTATGACGACGACAACTATGACTACATCGTTAAGAATGGCGAGAAGTGGATGGACCGCTATGAAATCGACTCTTTAATAGGCAAAGGATCGTTTGGACAGGTGAGAATTTTTTGTGTGCAACAGAAACAAACATGGTAAAAGTTTTGGATAATGCATTGCGCATGTTTGGACAACTTTGGCACATTGCTTTACCTTGTGGTAGAATGTAGATTGTTTTAATCATCATGAGGATGCTTTAAATTTCAGCATGATTTTATGCAGAATAAAATATAGAATTCAGATTATAGTCTTGTTTGTTAATTATTTTTCTCTGGTAACAATATTTTTGTATCATACTGTTGTTGGCATTTTTCCCTTTCAAGAATTAACTATGAACAATAATTTCTGGGTTATTTCCCTTTAGGAATCCAGAATTCTGAGCAGTATGTCAAATCGCACGAGAGTGCTTGGTATCATGTGACCCCAGTCTTATAAAATCTGGTGGCCATGGCAGTTTTGTTTCCTTTTCCGTCCGACATCCGGCCTGAAAGCTCTAAGGCCGAGTACTTGCATAGTATCTCCCTTTATTTGCTATTGTTCTATTTGAATGACTACGAAAACCTGTATAAAACTGATTATTTTGTGTGTTCATTGCACCTTTGTGTGTGAGAGGAGCCTTGCCTGCGACTCATATTGCCCTTACACAGGTCTAGCATGCCGACTTGTGTGTGATTTTTTTTTTTCTCTTTCTTTTTTTCGGCGCATTGTTATGTGCGTTTACTGTGGGTTTTTTTTTTCAATAGGCAACACGGGTGTCACTGACTCCCTACTTAGTGTCCGGCTGGAGCTAATCCTAACTGTATGCATGGCTCTGCCACAGTTCCTCAGCCTGCCTATTTCATAAGCCCTTTGGCTGATTGGTGTGTAGTACAGTAGTATTTCAGTACCTGTATTGTTAGTGTCTTTCGGTGCTACACACTTTTAGTTGTCCGGTCTTTGCGTTGTGCCGAACGGCCCATCATGATGCTGCTTCGCTCGTCCACGTCTCAGAGTTTTGACTTGTCTCTATGTCCTAGTCGACATGTATCTGGTACAGAACTGAATTTTGACGACTTCCGTTTCCTGAAATGGGATGAAAGCATTTCATAGCTGTGTAGGCTGTGCTAAGGGTTTACCATCGGTCGGCCATGAGCCTTGTGTGTGCTGATGTGGGCTCTGTGTGGCTGGAATCAGTCCATGATCTCCACAAGAAACTTGCTCATCGGCAACTGTGACTTTCTCAAGCCAGGTTGTCTGACGCCAACAAGTCAGATCTGCTTGACCTGCCCGTCATGCCAGGCTACGCCTACGGCCCATGCAGTGGAGTACTTATTGAAGCAGTTGAAGGAGGCCTGAGAATCCACCAAGCGTTTTGCGTCTTGGCACCAAAACTGCAGGAGGCGTGCAAACAGTGGTCTCACCAGTCATTTAGCAGGCCACAGTGGCGCCTTCAAAGTGATGCCATCATCTTCTGGGTTTTTCAGCTTTGGAAAAACAGCCATTGTCCCGTGGAGGTGGATATTACCAGCGGGACATCCGGGATAATTTGTAATACTGGACCCAGTGCTCCCATGACATGTTTCTGTGCTCACCACTGTTCGTTCTGGGTACTCCCTACATTCAGGTAATTGGTTGGACCTGCAGGACAATTGACCTGCAGGATGCCTTCTTGCACATCCCCATATGTAGCTTGTTACCCACCACCAGGGTGGGCATAAGAGTGAACCAGATGCTTTCGACTTGGATGACGACCTGCCTACAGCTTTTCCAGCTAGTTAGTACTCTGCCGGTGGTGACTTTCCAGAGCCCTGATGGCGGCAGCAGCATCACATTCCATTCCCCTGGGTGTCATATACATGAGGCCCCTGCTGGCATGGTTCAACACCGCGGTTCCTCACCCTTTTGTTGAACCGCAAACAGTTTACCTGAGCTTCCTTGGTGGAAACAACTCACGCACTTACACCTCTGTCTACAGCTGAGTGATCACCATGGATGCCTCCAACCACAGTTGTGGTGGCTTGTAGAATGCACCGGGTGTGCAGATCGTGTGTGGGCCTCTATGGTACGATAATATTGACCCCCTGACTTTGATGCACAGATTTAACAATCCACCGTTTTTGCCATCTTCCATAAATGTAAAATTCCACATCTTGTTGACTTTGCGTCCAAGAAAATGATTCCTGGACGGTCACATTGAAAAAGAAAACAAACCTGAAAAAGTAGTGAATCTTGGTAAGCTGAGGCAAGCTAACAGTGGCTGATCTCAGTTGTCTAGTATGACACAGCTGTCTTAGCAGCATCCTAAATACTGAATGTTAGCTTGCTAATTTACTGTAACTGTGTGTATAATTATTGCTGGCTTAAATGTTGATAACCATATTGTTTAAAAACATAGTATTGGCCGATAATATTGATGTTATGAGGGCCGTTTCTGTGGCCAATCCCTCCACCGCCCAGTAAAAGGTAAGGTTTTATCAAATTGCGGTCACTTGACACCAAGCCCTTTCACGTGATTTGGCATACTGCTTAGAATTCTTGTTTTTTAAAGAGAAATATCCCATTAGTGATGGTTTCAGGGAACGATAACCCAATATTACTTGCTCTGAAAGAATTTGCTGGCTGAATATGTATTGATAGTGGCGTATTGAATTGGTAATTGCTTGTAACAGAATATACAAGCGGAAACCATTTGCCAGTGCAGAGTTGCTCAACCAGAAAATATCAAGTGACCCATGCAGCTTTCTAGGTACAATACATGGACTGGGAACCTTCCTCAGTGCGTGCACACCTTCCTCACTGTCATTTTTCTGTCTCTGGGTAGGTTGTAAAAGCTTATGACCGTGTTGAGCAGGAGTGGGTGGCAATTAAGATAATCAAGAACAAGAAGGCTTTTCTAAATCAAGCCCAGATTGAAGTGCGACTCCTTGAGCTCATGAACAAACATGACACAGAGATGAAGTACTACATAGGTAATGAACTGGTCTGGCCTCTATCTCACTGCTTGCTTGTTCACATTATTTCCCAAAGTGTTTAAGAAAAATTTAGTTTTACTTCAGTGTCTAACTCATTAAACATTTTTATTGACACTTTATTTCCCTTGCTGTAAATTCTCTAACCCTTTTGTATTTTTTTCTCTTCAGTTCACCTAAAGCGTCACTTCATGTTCAGGAACCACCTTTGCTTAGTTTTTGAAATGCTGTCATACAACTTGTATGACTTGCTGCGGAATACAAACTTCCGCGGGGTCTCGCTGAACCTGACCCGAAAGTTTGCCCAGCAGATGTGCACAGCACTGCTGTTCCTTGCCACGCCTGAGCTCAGCATCATCCACTGTGACTTAAAGCCCGAGAACATCCTCTTGTGTAACCCCAAGAGAAGCGCCATCAAAATAGTGGACTTTGGGAGTTCATGCCAACTTGGACAAAGGGTGTGTTGCCTGCTCCAATTCACGTTTTGTGTGTCACATTTTCAGATTGTGACTATGGTGGTGTAATTGCGTGCATCCTCTATCAACAGATATACCAGTATATCCAGAGTCGATTCTACCGCTCCCCTGAAGTGCTGCTGGGAATGCCTTACGACCTTGCCATTGACATGTGGTCTCTGGGCTGTATTCTGGTGGAGATGCACACAGGTGAACCCCTGTTTAGTGGGGCCAACGAGGTAACAGCAATATTGTCATCAATGGTTTAACCGATTAAATATGTTACTTGTTGATCAGAGCACTGTTTCAGAGCACTGTACTGAAGTTTGGTCATAGAACTAAGTTTTTAAATGTTATTTTTTAAAGATTTGTATTATTGATATTGATAAGTAATATGTACTGGTATTTTTGCCTGCCTTGTAAAGACATCTAATTGACCGCTTTGTGTTGCTAGCAATTTAAAGCTGATACAGTAGAGGGTGCTGTAGTGTAAATGTTTGAAGATTTTATTCTGTCGTATTAGTATTGAGCTTTCTGTTAGGTAAATTAAACCAACCTTCAGTCCTCACATGGAGACTATGGCAACAAGTGACTCAACTAAGTGATGGTTTATTTTATAATGTTGATTCATTCCCAGGTGGATCAAATGAACAAGATAGTTGAAGTGCTCGGCATCCCCCCAAATCACATATTGGATCAGGCACCCAAAGCAAGGAAGTTTTTTGAGAAGATGTCTGATAGCACATGGGGTGCAAAGAAGACCAAAGATGGCAAAAGGGTTTGTAAAGCAAATAGTGATTGATGGCATGCAGCGTGGTGACAAAACATAATTTGTTATTCTTGTTTTGCAATAGTTTGCAATGAGGTTTTCAATATGCCAGTGTGTGAAGTGTATTAAGCGCTGTCCCTCGTTTTACCATGACCAGTACAAGCCCCCAGGGTCTCGCAAGCTCCACAGCATCCTCGGGGTGGAAGCCGGAGGTCCTGGAGGGCGTCGAGCTGGGGAATCTGGCCATGCTGTAGCCGACTACTTGAAGTTCAAGGACCTCATCTTAAGAATGCTGGACTATGACCCCAAGAGCCGCATTCAGCCCTACTATGCCCTGCAGCACAGCTTCTTCAAGAAGACTGCAGACGAAGGGACAAACACAAGCAGCAGTGTGTCGACGAGTCCCGCACTCGAGCAGTCACAGTCTTCTGGAACCACCTCCAGCACTTCCTCCAGTTCAGGTACACTGATCTTCTTGTGTTTGTTAGTTTTACACTTCAGGTTAACATTTTTATATATTCTGATTTCATTTGGCACTTAGTTTGAAGGTACATAGTCGTCGGGTCACAAATCCATAACCTTGTCATAAGCCCTTACCTACACAACAGGTTTCCTCGTTGTGGCATCATATTGCAAGGCCTTCCCAACTTCTGTCTTTTCTCCAGGAGGTTCCTCTGGGACGAGTACCAGTGGCAGAGCGAGGTCTGACCCGACCCATCAACACCGGCACAGTGGAGGGCACTTCAGTGCAGCGGTGCAAGCCATGGACTGCGAGAACCTCTGTGCGCAGGTGTGCTGCCTTCTCAACCATAGAAAGCTACAGTGTTGTCATTACAGTCCAAGTGTTAAAGAGAATGCAATGGGGCAAACAATTGTTCGTTCTCCTGCAAGCTTGTTACCAAATTACAAGTTTCCTCTGTGATACTATTTCAGAGGTGGAAATAGTTGGTATCAATATTGCATTTAATCTTTGAAAAACTTGCAAATGCTGTGCATATTTGTATTTGTCTTACACAAATTGCCGGTTTTGCTTTGTGAAGTAGATTTTAAATCGCAGCTGGCTATGCAACAAAACATTTATACCAAGAGGAAATACAGTTGCATTTACACCAGTTGCATTTGGCTGATTGCTCATTTCTCCTTTTACCTTGAAACTGCAGGCACGGCAAGCGTTCCCTCCACCTGTGGGCTGGACAGGCAGTGATGGGGCTCAGCCGGTCACTATGGAGACCCACCCAGTCCAGGAGACCACCTTTCATGTGCCTCCCCAGCAGCCCAAGGCATTACATCCCAACAGCTCTCATCACCATCACCTCCATCACCATCACCACCACCACGGACAGGGCCAGGCTGCGCGTCCCCGCCCACGGCTCTACAACTCCCCCACTAATAGCGCCTCCACGCAGGATTCCATGGAGGTGGTGCACGGCCACTTGTCCATGACCTCCCTCTCTTCCTCCGCCTCCTCGTCCTCCACATCTTCCTCCTCCACTGGGAACCAAGGCAATCAGGCCTATCAAAACCGCCCGGTCGCTGCCAACGTCTTGGACTTTGGCCAAAATGGCAGCATGAACATGGGATTGGGTGCCTTCACAAATCCCCGCCAAGAAACTGGCATAGCAGGACATCCTACGTATCCTATTGCCACGAACACGGGGCCCGGTCACTACATAACGGAAGGCCACCTGGGTATGAGACAAGGCATTGACAGGGAGGAGTCTCCAATGGCAGGAGTCTGTGTTCAGCAGAGTTCCGTGGCTAGTTCGTGACTAAACTGAGAATGGGTTTTTTTCTGTGTGTATTTTTTAAGGTGGTGTTTTTAAAAAAAAGTGCATAGATCAAAAGCTGCTTAAATCAGAAGGGAGATTATCACTGAACCGCTACCACAGTGCAGAGTCCATATTTTATTTTGTATCCTTCCCACCCCACCCATGTCTTTTTTATTTTATCAATAAAGCATAGGCAAGTTGGTAGAACGGGGTGTAGCTAAGTCATACTAATCTCCATCCCCCATTTCATATGTAACTTGCTCCGTTTCTGTTGCATTGAACGAAACATTACCATATTGTTGCAATTGGTTATTGTTGCACCCTTGCAATTGTTAAATCCTAAGCACACAAACATTTCCTCCCTACGTCTATTTTCTTTTGAAACCCCTTTTTTTTAATTTTTTTTTTATGTTGTGCAATTCCACAAATTAGCTGTGTGCTTACAACCTGTAGTATGGCAAGGAAAGCAGCACTTGCAGTGAGATTCCATCTGTCAGTTTTTGTGATACTCTCGGTAATGTGGGCACAACGCAGTGGAGATCAGATGGCGCGCGCTGGCCAGGCGCGGGAGGTCGTGCACAGTCCTCGAGTGGTGCAGCAACTGCCTGTTGCACTCGTCTGTCCCGGAGCCTGGCACCCTGGGCAGCCGGGACTTTGTGGGGCTATGCCGAGGAGATGCACTGAGGAGCAGCCACCAGGTCAGGTCTGGCCCAAAACCTCGGGATGATTCTGGGCAGTGGCAGTCTTTTGAGATAACCCTTTGGCCTTATGAGTTTTGGACTCTGAATGGAAAAGAAGCTGGACATTATCATTTAAATGAAAAATAGCTTTCCTGTATTTTTGAACTCTAGACAGCCCTTAATTCTTAACAAAAGGAAAATAAAATAGAAAAAAGGTATTTGAGAATGATAATTTAAGAGGCCTTTCAACTAAAATGTCTGACTTCAGTGACCCTATAGATTGCAGGGTCTTGTAAGTTCACATGCGTGTCCGAAACATAACTTCCTAAAAATTCCTCTTGGTCACAGAAGTAGTGCTGCGAGATGGATGGAATTAGCTACGACTGTGTCCCTCCCTGCTTTTACTTGGTTTTTACGTTGCTTTATTTTTCTTCAGCATGTGGTTCCTCCAACAGAGCTTCTGCACATGTCTTCTGTTCATCTTGAAAATGAAAACATGCAGAATTTTATGTGACTGCTTTTTTGCCTCACAATTATGCTGTGAATTTTACAAGAATTTATTTTCCCTTTTGATAATTTATTGTACCAAAGCTGTTTTTTTATAGCACATAGATGTCTGTAACCAATAATGTAGCAGTTCTGCACTTTGACACAAGGTGTATCAAGACCTTTTTTAAATGTCAGTAAAAAATGGCTGTATCTATTGCTTTAGCAAAACTGGAACTGTTGTTGAACTCAGTACATTTACTGTTAGCTGTATCCTGGACAGAATTGGTTGTAACCTTTTTCTCCCATAAAATTACAACCTTTCATTGATAGAATTTGTATTTTGGTGTTAAAAACTAGAGGGAAAGTAGATGCATATACTGGTTGCTACTCTGCAGGTTCCGGAGTAACAGGTCGGTGGCTGATATTTCAAGGCAAGACCTTGTAGTCATCAGCTGAAAGTGAGAAATTTGAACAACAGTGCATTAAATCTAAACTTTGTCATTTCGGTTTTGTCAGGCTACTTGAAATGTGCCTATTCAAATGGGTAACGCTGCCTTAAGTACTTATCGCAGTCAATGTGGCAGTGGCTAAAATGGTACCCCTCTTTGAAATTAAGAAGCAACCCAAATCTAATGATCAAGGCACTGTCTGTTACCAGATTAGATGGAAGTCGGAACTGTTGAAAATACAAAAAAAAAAAGTCTGAGATCCACGACAATGGCTTAAGTCCTGAACAGGGGCATTTCATCCAAATGGAAACAAGTAGCGACAATATGGTGAGTTTAGCCCTGCCCGCTGGACGCCTGTGTCCCACTGTCAGTGTGTCATACCAGAGGTTTAGGAGCCTGGTCCTGGTGGATTTTAGCATGGGCCAGTTGTAAATCCAATGGAACGACATCATCAATGGAAGGTATCCATGAAACGCTGGCTTCAGGTGTTTTACTTTTCATCCCCTCCCCTCCCCATTTTAATAGTTGAAATAGAATTTATGTACATATTTATATTTTTTTAATAAAGGAAGTTTAGAACTCACTACTTTTTTCCTAATGGTATTTTGATTACATTTAAGTCAATGTGGAGACCATGCAGTGGAAGTCTTCTGTGATTTTTAGTAAAGGAGTAACAGTGCTTCCAGGCCAAAGTAGTTGACAACGCCAGTACAATGCTAAAGCGTAGGGTTTTAAATTCAACAGGTAACCGTAGATCTTCATACCTTAAGTATTTTAGACAGGGTATAGTGTGTGGGTGTTTGTCTACGAACCTGGATAACAGCAGTGTTTTATATATAAGCAATTATATATACATATTACAGGAAATCTTTTTATTGTTACATTTAATTGGCACAAGCTTCAACAGTGGGTCCATTTTAAGTCAGGCTTTTATAAGTGTGTTGGTGCACACAACCGTCTACACAGTGTAACCTGTGCATTGTCAATTTTTAAGCGTCCCACGTAATTTTAGAGTTTCAAGACATTTAATATAATTTCAGGCTCGCTCCTTTCCTTTAACAAAAAGTTGTTGTGGTTTTTTAATTTTGAATAAAGGCTTTTTTCCTACTCTGTCCCCTCCTAACACCCCAGTCCAGTTTAGAGTAATTGACTACACAGTTTGGTTACAGGACGTCTGACATGCGCTGTAAAGATGAACAGCATGGGAAAAAGATACCTGTGTCCACAGATTGTAAGATCTAGTCGACTTGCTGTGTATATGATAATGTTACAAAAGAAAAAATGGACAAGCCCTTTGTATTATACTCAAGCGGTCTAATGTATGATATAAAAAAAAGTTCATTAACTTGTCCTGAGCTGCCTCCTCCTTCCTGTGATATTTGTTTTTGTCTTAACACTTAGTTGTGGATGCTGTTACATTTTTTCCAAAAGGGAAGATACAAACTACTTAATTCCTTTGCCCAAAACTAACAAGTGTTCAGAATGTATGTGGTTCCTTTTCATATACTGGAGAGGAAACATCACTGATTGGTTATTTCCCTTTAAGAACCTCAAAATTCTGAGCAGTATGCCAAATTACACGAGAGCGCTCAGATCATCAAATCGCAATTATATAAATAATATAAAATGCAGGTGCCATTTTAGATCTTTTTTCTTTCAGACACCAGCCTCAGCATTTCTAAACCTGATCTCTCCTTATTGTCTTCTCTTGCAGTAAGAAAAAGTTCTGTAATATAGCTTTCAATGGGAGCTGTGTCACTGAAGAACTGATTAGTTACAGGCTGTTGCTAATTCTGTGTTCAGGACTCTTTCACAGGTAGCTTTTTTCTAAAGCGTGGTTGTGTGGTGCTTCTACTCTTCATGCCTTTAGGTGCTACACACCCAGGCCGTGCATTTGGCCTGTGCGTTGGTTTGCCTTTGTTTTCTGCCATTATCATCCTATTCCTTGATCCACGGATCTTTACAAGGTGCGTGGACGCAATTCTAGCCACTCAAAGGTGTCCTGAATTATCTGGATGACTGGTTCATATGCACCGAGTCTCCAGAGAAGGCACATGTCATGTCTTTTGACCACTCTGAGGCTAAAAGACATTAGTATCCTGAACTATATGGATAATTGGCTGATTTGCGCCAGATCAGACACACTCTTCTCCAAACATCTCTGGCCTAGGCTTGAGAGTAAACCATGTGAGTCATTTGGTTTTGACTCGGGTAGCAAACTACCTAATGTTGACGTTGAACTGCATGTGTTCTACTCTGTATGCTACAACAACCCCACCACAAAGATGTAGGCCACACCAGCTCATAGAACTGCTGAAGCGTTTATGCTCAAAGTTATGTCAGCACAAGAACTGTTCAATGGGAGTTTCGTTAAATGGGATTCCATAGCCGAGCAGCCGCGCACTAGCCCAAGATCCCCTGATGCGCAATACCAAGCGTTGGCTGGGGTGGTGTAATGCTCACTGCCATTGAACAGTGGAAATGTGTTCCCTGGAGTGATGAGTCGTGCTACACCATCAGACAAATCTTCGTTTGACGGATGCTAGCAGAACTCTACCTGCACATATGCATTATGGCAACTGTTGAGTTTTGGTGGAGGAGGAATCATGATCTGGGGCTGTTTTTTTTCTTCTTTTCTCTACAGCATAACATTCTAGAGGATTCTGTGCTTCCAACTTTGTGGCAACATCTTTCCCATCTCAGCATGACAATGGCGCTATACACTAAGCGAAGTCCTTGCAATGGTTTGTCGAGATTGGTTTGGAAGAACTTGACTGGCCTGCTCAGAGCATTGAACAGCTTTGGGATGAATTGGAACGCTGACTACGAAACAGGCCTAATCGCCCAACATCAGTGCCCGACGTCGGTAATGCTCTTGTGGCTGAATCGTAGCAAGTCCCTGTGGCAACCTTCCACACCTAGTGGAAAGCCTTCTCAGAAGAGTGGAGACTGCAATAGCAGCAAAAGGGGGACTAACTCCATATTAATGCCCATGATTTTGGAATGAGATGTTTGGCCATGTAGTGTGTATATTTATGTAATATGTATGAAATAAAATGAATAAGTAATATTACTTAAAGGTAATACTTTTAATAGTGAAGAGTTTTATATGACCCCCCCCCCCTTAAGAAATTATTCTCATAAACAAATTATATATAATTACTCCTTAATTCAAAAATAACTAAAAGTGTATTGACAATAATCAAGATTAATGTTTTATTAAAGTCCAATTCTCTATTAATGTTCACTATATCCTTATTAACTAGTAAGCTCCCTATAAATTAGTCAGTATCTTGGGAAAAACACCACCATGAAGACAAAAGAACATCCGCACCGCACATAACCAAAGAAACACCATCCCCACCGTGAAGCATGACGCGGGGCTGCATCATGCTGTGGGGATGCTTCTCTGCATCAGGGCCTGGAAGGCTTGTAAAGGTAGAGGGTAAAATGAATGCTGCAAAATAAAGGAAAATCCTGGAGGAAAACCTGATGCAGTCGGCTAGAGAACTGAGACTTGGGAGAAGATTTGTTTTCCAGCAAGACAACAATCCCAAGCATACAGCTAAAGCTACACAAGAATGGTTTCGAAACAACAATGTTAATGTCCTGGAGTGGCTGAGTCAGAGTCAGGACCTCAACCCAACTGAGAATCTGTGGATTTACTGGAAAAAAGGCTGTGCACTCACTATCCCCACGCAACCTGACAGAGCTTGAGCGGTTTTGCAAAGAAGAATGGGGAAAAATTGCAATGTCCAAGTTGGTAGAGACTCCGGCTGTAATTGCTGCCAAAGGTGCATCTACTAAATACTGACTTGAAGGGGGTGAATACTTATGTAACCAATTATGTTGTATTTAACATTTCTTATTAATTTTCACTAATTGGTAGAAATGTATTTTGACTTTGATATGAAAGTCTTTCTGTTGATCAGTGTCAAAAAAGTCAAATGAAGTTCACTATGATTCAATATTTAAAATAAATAAAATATGAAAACATCCAAGGGGTGGTGAATACTTTTCATAGGTACTGTAGAGAAATTGTCCTTTGGCATTGTTGTATACAGAGTTTCACATTTTATCAGGTTTCTTTTATATGTGGTTTGTGTAAACGTTCTCTCATCTCATCAATGTGAAATACCTCAGTAAAACAACTGCGTGAGGATAAAACATAATTTTTGGGAAAAAATTGGAGTGCAGAGTGTAACCCTCTAAAATACTTCCTAAATTCATAGTAACTTCACCTGGCAGTTAGAATTTTGCATTGTAAGAATCTACATTGTTGATACATTTCTACATTACCATGCACTGAGCAAGTGCAACATACTATTACTACACTAGAGGGTGCTAAAACACTATTGTTTAGGATTAATCTATTACACTGCTCTGTAGCATAAAATGACAAATGGCTGTGGTCTTAGATCTAATGGATTAGAAGAATGGGCTTTAACTGGTTTAAAAACTGTTGGTTAAATGCAGTGTTTCCAATATTAAATAGTAGTGTCCTAAATCAAAGCAAGCACCATTCGTGCTGGTACATTGACTTTGCCCTGAAAATCAGAAACAAATCACAAAAAACCTCACAAAGATATCTCATTAAACATATTGTATCAGTTTATTTAAAAATTTTGGCACTGTAATCGTTTCAGTTTTCTGTACATTTATTGTGCTTTCATACAAAGCATGCTGTCATTCCGTTGCCTGTGCACAGACACGCTGAAAATAACTGCTTGCTTGTGTCATAGACAAACAGTCAAACCCATGCCAAGTTTTTCACACCTCCCATGAAGCCTAACTTAATCACCAACTCAAGTATTGTCATAAATTATTTGCCGCCTTTATACATATTCTATACCTTTTTAAAATTTCAGATGTATCTTTGTAGTACAGAACATTTATATTGTAGATGCCACAGCAAGAGTTGCGCCAAAGATTGAGTGAGCAAAGAAGAATTATTTTGGGTATAAAATAAACACATCCATCCTAGCGATCATAAAGAGCAGTCTCCATGGCGAGTGTGTTGACTCATTGAGCCGTTTGACTGGCAATGTTATTTTAATGCTATGAGGTGTAAAAAGGGAATAGATTGCTAGAATTGCGAGGTAACCTGCAGGTTTGGCTGTTGACTGCTTGTTTTCTCACGTGTTCACTCCCTGTACAATAATGCAAGTCTCTCGGACTGGGAGACCGTTTTTTTCTTCTGGCAATGTCAGCCCGCCTGCAACTGTCAGGAGGCAAAGTGCATGGAATTATTGCTTAAAAGTCTGAGCCAGTTCTTCTGATGAAAATCAAATCTGATCTATATTAAAGCAAAGCAAAACCAGTGAGGCATTTTGAGAGCCAGTAATGGGATGTTTACTGGAGAAACTGTTGAGTGGTTTCCTATTGATTCGTGCAAGGAATTTAATGTCCCATTCAGGTAAAAAAAAAAAAACTTGCCTAATTTTACTGAGCTGGAGCAGTAAAAAAACCTCACAACAACCCCCCCCCCCCCCACCAACCTCACACACTCACGCTGACACACCCAAAGCAGGAGCACACAATACAGTAATATTTTACCCATGTGACATTGTATGTGATCCTATCTGTTAATCTCATCAAGTCAACACCCTTCATAAATGAAACACTGGCAGAGCATGCTAAAATTAATGTCACTTTTTTTCATCATTTTGGGTTTCGGAGGAAATAGCCCTAAAAGCAATACGAAAAACATATAGAAAGAACACCATATGTGTTCTAATCAGGGTGCCGAATGGCGAACGTAACTAATAAGATATGAGTATGACAGGTTGTATATGTATATTGGTGTGCCAGCACAAACGCAGTAAACTGATTATCATGGCTCAAACTGCTTGGTTCTGCATTTCATTTTGATTGGGTTTTTTGTATAATTATGCAACTCACTAATATAATTTAAGCTGTTATGTTACCGGCTGATTTTAAGTGTATGCTCTGCTATAATTGCACTTCGCTTTTGCTCATTCAAGCGGCAGAGAGCAAATTAAGAAGCTCGTTAAATGAGTATCCCCTCCGCATTGTGAATTTACCATCACCGACAGTGGGCCCATAGCAGTTTAAAAAAAACACTCCTGATTGGAAGACCACTTGATAGTACAAGATGGGCTCTGGAACAGATACTACCAGAGGAGAGTTTTTCCCTTTTGAAATAAGAGCACTGTCCTTTACTTAGTAAATGAAAAATGACATGGGAAACACAAATTGACTGAGAAATCTGATTCAAAATGATTAAAATCCTAAATTATTATCTGATTTTATGTTGTCTTTAAAAAAAAAAATGTATTTCGATATTTACCACAGTCCTGATTTTTACCTCCCTGATCAACAAAGGGCTCTGAAGACAATATAGGAACAAACCAACTGTCTGATTAATAGAGGCCTAAGAATTAAGAATTTATCCCCTAGTGTACTTGACATTTATGAACATGCACTTGGTTATTCAATTTATAAAACTACAGAAACTAAAATTATGGTAAAATGCAATGATCAGTAAAAAAAGACCACTGTTGAAGATCTGATTGTAAACCATATTAAATTATATTTAATGATCTTTGCCGTAATATCTTTTGAAAAAAGTAATACTACTAATTACATCAATAATTCATAGTATGGTCATAATCATTATACAATAATGAATGAAAGAAAAGGTGAAAAAAAAGCATTCTGCCTTGTTTAGGCTGGTCTTTGACAGTGCCTCAACACTTTCAACACTGCCCAAAAAGAATTTGACAAAATGTTTGCACTTTCTTGGTAGCAGAGGTGTAGAAGTTGCATCCTTAGACCTCTCTGCATACTTTACTGTTTATTTTTGGGTCTTTATCATGAAAATATAACGAGATATCTATCTGGTAATGCATTACAATACTGGACGTGTTCAACAAAAATATACCAACCATTGTAAATGTTAGAATGTGGCTTTTGGGAGGACCTGAAACTTCACATAAGTTTCATTTTATGCAGTGACCACATAAAGTAAAGTAATTTTAATAAAATGGAACAAGCAGTAGAAGCCCATTCAAACAAGTTGTACCAAAGACACAAAGTATTATTTTAAGTCCGAAATAAAGAGTATTAATTAACACAGCAGACCCAGCAATCATTCTCGTACCATTGTACATTTGATAGGTGAAATCTTACTTATCATATTTGCATTAAGTCATAAGTGAAAAAAATTTCATAAATACAGTTACTCCAGAGCCGACCGAAACATAATCAGACGAATAAAAGAAAAAGAAAACTTGCAGTCAGTAAGGTGCAGGAGAATAGAAGATGTTTTCTCGTCTATTAAGATGGCTTCTTTTTGTGTACTTTCTGGATCTCTGCCTGTGGTGCAGTTCTCAAGAGCGATCATCCACTCTTTCGGCCAGGAACGCATGGAGATTTTCCCGACGTTTTGATAATTCACGCAGACTGACCAGCTGCCGCTAGCTACCCGAAGGCGACGAAGACCTGAAGGCTCCCCTCCAATGAATAATATTCAGTCTTGCAGCACATCATCCTCCCAGAGATCATGAGGGCACCCTGATCTGGACAGCTGGCTTTATTACCATCGAGCTCCCTGATGGAGTGATGCGGGGGATTGTTGATAACCTACCATATACTAGGCAGCTAACTCACCTCAAGTGTCCATCCAAAGGCTGTGGTAAACACTTCCGTTGTTGCCAGCATACGTCTATAAGACATCGAGACTCGGGTCACTTACCAACTGCTTATTTGGGTGCTTGGGAACGTCAGCCGACACTGTGGCTGCGAGAAACTCTAGGTCTAGTGGGAAAACAGACAAACAAACACCAGCACCCTTATCAATTCAACCCTAATCAACCATCTTCAGGACCATCGTTATGAGGAGCCCCCCACCCCTCTCACCACAAATCACTATCACTGTACCTCTCACCTTGTCTGCTAGCTTTAAGTTTAAAAAAAAATTTAATATCATTTTTTGATTGCTTCCACAATTGGATGAAAAGGGATGTAACGGGAGATTACAGAAGATTCCACAATTGAATTGGATAGACAGGATTTCTTTAGAACCTGAACACTTTGCCTATGTAACTGAAAACTTGTTGGCCAATCAGGGATGAAGTCCCCAGGAGTAAGCTGTTGAAGGGCACATGATCCCTGTTTTTTATAGATGAAACAAAGTACAATGTTCACCAAAAATGTGGCAGTTTTGATTTTGGTGAGGATTTATGTTGTCTCATAATCAGCTGGACAGCATGCCCCAGATTAGCTTTTCTAACAGAGTAAAAGAGACTACTGTGGGAAGATCACCAGGGAGACGTGTGCACTCACTCAACACCTGTGGTCAGCCTCAGAACATTTCCGTTTAACTCACTTTCCCTAAGCTTCCCACTTAAAGGGTATTGCACAAAGCATGTGGAAAGAGTGATGTCAAGACAGGAGAGGATTGAGGATTCAAGACATTAGAGAATTAATATTCTCTAATGAAGTCGTGTAAGACTTGAGTGTTATAGGCCACTGGTCACTAGACTTGTTGGTGATGCGTGTAGCAGGCATGGATAAGACACACTTTCACAAAATTAATTAAAGATAACTAAGCCTTTTTTGCATCCAGTGTTGTAGAGAATAAATCTGTCTCGCCTATAACTACTTACATTGTATGTACATTATATGGAACATTTTACCTACAAGAGATTTTTGTACATGCGTGTGTATAAATAAATAAATAAATAAATACACACACACACACACCTATATATATATTAAAAACCCTAGAGAAAACATATAATATAAATGGTTATTCTGCCCTTACTGACTTGGCATCAAACAACCTCCTGCCAAATATGTAATATAACTCCACTATTACTAGAATAAATATTGAAATATATACAAGGAATACAAATCCAAATGCCCTAGAATATATATATTTATATATATATTTGTGTGTGTGTGTGTGTGTGTGTGTTAAATCTTAGAATAATAATAATTTAAAAAAAAAAGATATTAAGTCTTACTGTTAAGGAAAAGAGCTGTTTTCAGAACATGCGATAGTTCCAGCTTTCGGTTTTTCATTCTTTTCATTTGGCAGTCTTTGGGGAAACAGTTGCTGAGAGGGAAAAAAGCTTTTCTGAGGGTGGGAATCCTGGAATCCTTGTGTCAGACCTTTTTTGATGTGCTCTGTCCAGCCTTCCCGAATAAACTGTGCTGGTTAGGGAAATCCCCTTACACTTTGGACTCATTCTCAATGTTGGCGATGTCACCGTTCCTCTCCGTCTGCTCCTCGCCGATGTGGCCGCCCTTCTCTGGCTGTTCCCGCTCCAGTTCTAGCGCCACCTGCTGGTTGAGCTTGCTAGCCACTGACCAGGTGAGGGGCAGGTGTGCACGGACGGTCATCTCTGCCAGCTCCCGGGCACTGCAGGTCGGTGTGTTGGTCTCATATACCTCATGGAAGCTGTTGTAGTCCACCTCGTAGAAGCCGTCTTCCAGCGTCAGGACAGGCGTGAAGCGGTAGCCCCACTTGATCTCGCTTGTAACGTAGGAGCTCCTGGCCTGGCAGGTCATCCCTGCATAAGACAGGGGGTAAAAAGAAACAAAAAAACTCTGGGGAACTCTGAGAGCACTAGCATTTCCTGTGTTGCATTGTCATCACATTTTTGGTAATGTACTAGACTTGAGCATTGCATTGACTATCAAAACTTTGAAAAACAACCTAAAGATACAACGACATCTCCGTTCAATCTGGTTTACTTTCTGCTGTTACAGTGCTCAGCGCTAGTTGCTCACACTGGCTCTTGTAAAACTGCTGCCAGCAGTATTTACAGCAGTTTTTTTTTTTCTCAATGTGATTTAACAAGACTGAATAAACATATATTTCATGGTTGTCGGTGATTATGTGCAGCTTCTTTCCAACGTGTTCCCTACCGCATAAGCCCAGTTGCCTACAATAAATATATAGAAACCCTCTTGAGGTGACAGGTCACTGGCTGTGGGCCCAAAATGAAACCCATGAAATGCAAACTAGTTCATAATATAAATTCAGTTGTGGCAATCCACCAAACCCTACTGATAAAGTCAAAAAGAGGTTGTTTACCATGTGAATGAAATAACACATTGGAAGCTAGGCTGTTAGTCATAACTATATTTTTTGTTTGAGAGCCAAAGAGCAATACAGAGTAAAATGTATGTGATATTCAACTCATAAAGGGTTCTAAAACCTAATCAAACTAATGTGTTTGTAACCTGTGAGTATGAAAATCAGGGGTAGATATTAAATGTCTTCAACAGAACTTCCTGCATGTTTATATTTTCAGCATTACATGAAACCTTTCTCAATCAATTTAATTAGCCCCTTGAGCGTTAAGAAAAATAATTTGAGGATGTCAATTTGCCTGGACTACTTTACAAAATGGCAGGAGGCAAATGTGTTTTGGAGGGCCCAAGAAGCTGCAGAGTGACAAGGGGCAAAATTTTGATGCCTAGGTTTTGTTTGGCGTGGTCAGTAATCTACTGGAGAAAATTACTGTCCCCAAGTTGCAGAACCGGCTGCCTGAGTTCAAGACTAAAGGCTAGTGCGTGGGTTTGGGTTTGCAACCTACAGAGAAAGCGGGGATTATTCCCCAAGATCGCCAGTTTGTGGGAAGACCGTTCCTGTGAGCTCCTGGAGAGTTGGATGTGGTTTACCGGATTCAACTGTGAATCCAGTTTCGGATTGGTGTCCTGCACAGGGATTGACTAGCTCTCAATCACAGAGAGCAGCCGGCTCCGGACAGGCTAACTGAAGACCGATGCCCCTCAGTTTCCCGGATTACGGACACTATCTCAATGGTAAGAATGGTTGAAAACCATGACCAAGATTGATAGACAACTCCTCTGTGATTGGAAGGGATCTTGTGGCATATAACAGTGGCTGTAATTCTCATATGTCCTTTCAAGAGAAAAAATGAAGACACTTCTGATAAACTAGTGGGAGTTTGTTCATTTTGCTTATACTACATAACTAATTACATGCAGTTGAACCTTGACCCTTAAATTGAAATATTCTAGGACTTTAATGCAATGCTCAAAAATCTTCTTAGGAACTGCAAATCACATTGACTTCAGCTTGGCTGTTCAACATGTCATAGGATTGAGAGATTTTGATGCCATTAAGTCACTTCATAATATGGGTTCCTCAGGATGGTCTCAATTGACTAATGTTTTGCCTCATCTTTGGCTGGTGTTCCATCCAGTGTTAAGCATCATGCCTTGTGCCAGACTCCCATATTAGCCTCCTGCTCAATCCTAAAACTTGGATCAATAGCTTTACATATTATAAACACTTGTAATGTAGTAGAATATTCTACAGACTGAAATACAGGTAGCAGCATCATTGCAGCATACGCAGTCCTCCATAACCTTGCCTTTGAACAACCGAGGCCACTTCCTGGGTTACCACCACGGGAAAGAGAAGGGGAAGTTTTCCCAAGAATTCTGATAAAAAATAACTTGGCAAAGCGTTTTTGTCACGTTTCACCCTCATCGTTTCTGTTAGTCCATCACGTTTTTCAGTCAACCATTCATTCAATTTTTGTCAGTGCAGTAATCTGTAATGTAGTGTTTGTAGATCAAGTTTGTTTAGGATATTTGTTTTGTTCATTCTTCATGTTTTTGGTACCACGGTTTATTTCATTTGTTTAATTAAATCTTTGTTTTCCCCACAACCCTCTGTTCCCTTGTGTCTGTGTCTGCGTTTTGGTCCTAAAACAACCTGTGTCTGTGATAGTTTTAGTGACTACATGTTATTTTTTAATTACATGTTAATACATGTATAACTTAACTTGATTTTTCCAGTTATCTTTCCCCACTTTATTGCAGCTGAAATTTTTATTTTAATATTACAAAGCATTTCAGTGACAGATATTAAACGTACCATTTGCTGGCACATTCTGGAAATTGCTTAGTCTATGAAATTTGTCTAAATAATACTTATAATAGTATTCCTCAGTGGGCCATAGCTGTTCATTAAGATTGCAATTGAGAGTTATGGGAAAAATTTATTGGACAAATGTTTATTATATTATATTATATATCCCATTGACAGATAAAATTTGGAATTAAAGTTAAAGTTTGCTGGTCATGTTGATTTGAAAATAATTGATTGGTTGAGTTTATTCAGGGACAATAAAATGTTATTTATGAAACAAAAAAGTATTTATGAAAAAATACGAAATAAACAACACTAGTAATTTAAACCTGTGTACTTCTTTTGCTGTAATAAAAATAATGACCAGCAAGAAAACAATCCGATTTTACAAACTCACTTTTCAAGCGCTCTTATAAGAATATGTGTATATTATCTATCAAAAAATACCCATTGTGGTAGAATTATGATTATGGGATTATGATCGATATACCTCTAACAGGTTCACCAAACAAAAGCAAAAATGAAACGGAAACAAAAGAGGCTGCCCATATATGGAATTCACCATCCATCAGCAGTTTTTTTTAAAAGAGAGAAGTCAATGTGAACAGGTAGATCAACAATCAAATTTAGTCCATCAGTAACAACAGTTAACATAGTCTGACATTGCTTTCTGTGACAAACAATTCTCACGTTTAAAATGTAGCAAGGAAATGGGGTAGGCTACACCATCTCAGGCTATATCCAAATCTGGATAATCCACATAGTCAGATTATTCATTTTCGAGCTTTTCGTTTTAAATGACTAAGGCTTATCAATTATTTAGCACCAGGAAAAGTCCTTCAAAGCAATATACCCATTATCCAACAAAAACGGTGGACTTACTGTTAAAGGGTTTTTTGTTTCATGATTATTTGACAGGCTAGTCCTGCATGGGAATTAAAAAATGATGGAATGATGCTTTAGCAGGTGATTAGCTTCAGCAACAGGCTCCACGGAGAGGCCTCTGAGCCAAGCACCAAAAACACTCTTAATGCTTTAAGAAGCATGAATTTAAAATAACACCAACAGCCGAGAGGTAAATGGAAAAAGCCAGACGCCCACACGGTCCAACCCGAGCACATTTATGTAACCTGCCCCTCTGCGCCAGTGTTGGGCTGGAGAGCTGATTCCAGCAGGGGGGGGGGGGGGGTCAGGACATCGGTGTCCTGAGAGCGTCACGTTCTGAAGACCTTTTCTCTTTTCTTATCCTCCGCTGGGCTTTGCCTCTCAGATGTGTCACTGCCGCTCCCGTGGTGCTATAATTTTGACAGAGCTCATATTTTTAAAATTCTGCTTGTGTTTATTGCTATCTGTGCGTTTCCTGTTGACATATTTAAGTCTAGAAGCAACTGCAATATCAGACATTCTCTTTTGAACTTCCTTGCCGAAAAACAAAATGTGTCCAGAACGCTATAATATGGGGCTTATAATTTGAAAGGCCGATTCCCATCATTGCACGAAAATTTCTGATAGCTGTAAATCTTGTTCTAGTGGTTGGTTTGAACAAAGGACAAATGGATTTGATATAAAATTTTGTAACAATATACTCCCTGTGTTGTGGCATGTACCCCTGCATATAGTGGCTGGGATGTCACATTTCAGAAAATTCCGTAGGACAGGCCAGAACGCAAAGGAGGGAGGGAAAGTCAATAGGGCTCATCCCTGATTGACCAAGGTGGGAACCCTAATACCCAAGTCGAACAAAACCAGAATCCCACTTATCCTGTCTGATGCAGCCCGGGAATTAGTGGATGGGAATATCTGTAAACGCGAAGCACCTGTGATCTCTCTGTTTCTTCTCTCTTCCTTCCTCTTGCATCAAAGCTTACCCACTCCCTTTGTGTAATTCCAAAATATTGCTGAATGTGACAAAAAAGTTAACAACATATTAAGGAGTTCTATTCATGCCAGAAATCCTTCCTTGTTCCCATCATCACATTCTTTTCTTGGGCCAGGGTGCATCACGCCAGCCCACGTGCTCCCTCAACACAGTGTGTTGACACATTACTACCACATTCTCGTGATGCTGAATAATAATAATAATAATTATTATTATTATAATAATAATCTCTTTCACATATGATGGAATATCTTTGGAATATCATGGAAGACTGTTGTTCCATTCCTCCAGTAGAGTTCAAGAGATTCATCGATTCTATGCCAAGGCACAATGTAGCTGTTCTAGCAGGTTGTGGTGGCCCAACACCTTACTGAGACACTTCATGTTGGTTTTTCCTTTAATTTGTCACCCACATTTATATATATATATATATATATAT
>JAOVYW010000084.1:5579952-5601878 GCA_025775045.1 Hiodon tergisus | reverse complement strand
TATATATATATATATATATATATGTGTGTGTGTGTGTGTGTGTGTATATCAGCCATAACATTATGACCACTGACAGGTGAAGTGAATAACACTAATAATCTTGTTATCATGGCACCTGTCAGTGGGTGGGATATATTAATGCAGCAAGTAAACATTTGTGTCCTCAAAGTTGATGTGTTAGAAGCAGGAAAAATGGGCATGCGTAAGAATCTGAGCGACTTTGACAAGGGCCAAATTGTGATGGCTAGACGACTTTGTCAGGACATCTTCAAAACTGCAACTCTTGTGGGGTGTTCCCGGTCCGCAATGGTCTGTACCTATCAAACATTGTCCGAGGAAGGAAAAGCGGTGAACCAGCCACAGGGTCATGGGTGGCCAAGGCTCATTAATGCATTTGGGGAGCGAAGGCTGGCCCGTGTGGTCTGATCCAACAGACAGGCTACTGTAGCTCAAATTGCTGAAAAGGTTAATTCTGGTTCTGATAGAAAGGTGTCAGAACACACAGTGCATCGCAGTTTGTTGCGTACGGGGCTGCGTAGCCGCAGACCAGTCAGGGTGCCCATGCTGATCCCTGGCCACTGCTGAAAGCGCCTACAATGGGCACGTGAGCATCATAACTGGACCATAGAGCAATGGAAGAAATTGGCCTGGTTTGATTAATCACGGTTTCTTTTATATCCCGTGGATGGTGTCATTTACCTGGGAAACACATGGCACCAGGATGCACTATGGGAAGAAGGCAAGCTGGCGGAGGCAGTGTGATGCTTTGGGAAATGTTCTGCTGGGAAACCTTGGGTCCTGCCAATCATGTGAATGTTATTTTGACACGTACCACCTACCTAAGCATTGTTGCAGACCATGAACACCCTTTCATGGCAACGGTATTCCCTGATGGCATTGGCCTCTTTCAACATTATCATGCGGCCTGTCACAAAGCAAAAATGGTTCAGGAATGGTTTGAGGAACACAACTAGTTCAAGGTGTTGACTTGGTCTCCAAATTCCCCAGATCTCAATCCAATCTAGCAGCTGTGGGATATGCTGGACAAACAAGTCTGATCCATAGAGGCCCCACCTCGCAACTTACAGGACTGTTTACGTCTTGGTGCCAGATACGACAGCACAACTTCAGAGGTCTAGTGGAGTCCATGCCTCGATGGGTCAGGGCTGTTTTGGTGGCAAAAGTGGGACCTACACAATATTAGGCAGGTGGTCATAAATGTCATGGCTGATCGGTGTGTATATATATATATATATATATATTTTTTTTTTTTCTAGTGTTAACCCACCCAGCACAATAACGCTGAGGGACCTCTCTCATAGGATAATTTTTTCCAAATTTTTCTCAAAAATGTATTTATGTACAAAAAAGAAAAAGCTCATGATCATCTTATTCTTTCTGACAAGTTGGAAGGCAAACTTTAAGAGCTATGACTAGTCCAAGAATAAAAAACGCATAAATCTGAATTTGACTCGATGTGAGTAGCTCTCGTCTGTTTGTGTAATACTAGTTATGAAATGTTTTCATGTAAGGAGAGCTCACTACTCTGGTGCTTTGCTTTGTGCCTGCTCTGTGTGAACGTAAGATGACAAAAAGTATTACTCTTTGAAAAATCATATCCATCTCCTTGGGGACTCCAGACCCTCTTCTATAAGGCCCTCTCCTTTATTCCCCCACACTTCTCTTTGTCAAATACATCTCCTTGTTTCCTGTGTTCAGCTTGAGGGGCATTGCACTGGGCAAGGCAGTTGTAGTCACTGGTCAATGCTGCTGCATTTTCTAGAAGGGCATTCACGCGATAAACAATGCAGACAGCCCTGAATTTCCCCTAATTCGTTGCGTTAAATTTTAAAACAATTTGAACTTTGACTCCTGAAATCGCAAACCTCCTACTAATAGACTTACCAAGTTAGTATAGGTATTTATTGATTTGTAGTTACTTTTCAATCCCAACAATGCTTGGAAATTAATGAGGGCTAGCAGCTAGTAGTTGCCTAATGTCAGATGGTATGATAACTTTGTTATGGGTTCCCGTTTTTCTATTTTTCTATTCTATTATAAATGGAATATATATTTGCACAGCAAAAATTACCAGAGCCGAAGTTGAGTCTCCAGGTGTCTATATCTGTCATGAATGGAAAATATATAAAGGAAATTTGTCAGGTAAAATTTACATCACATTTGTCCGGTAAATTGAAATCTAAAAAAATAAGTTATTTCCTTTGTTTGTTTTAATTGTTCATTTCAAACACTTACAGAACTCCCCTTGATGACGTGAATAGCGTTTTGCGTCCTACCTTGCTGCAAGCTTATCATGTGAATTCCCCTTTAGAGTGCTGTTCTTTAAATTTAAAGTAGTAGGGATAATCAGAACTCGTCAATGTGGCATCTGCACAGTGTTCACACCATGCATACTTAAACATAATTATGAAATAGCACAGTAACAGCAGACACACAGCCTATACGAGGAGGTAGGACTGCATGCCCACATGCCTCCCTATCTGTATGACAGGGTGTTACACATGCATGGGGATTTTCCTGCAATCGCTGCTTCTGCCGAGTTAATATACACCGGTATATCTTGAGCAAGACCCAAAACAGTTATGTAGAGGAATAACAGTTTTTCATTACTTATGGCTGATTTTCAGACCAGCAGTGGCATACAAAGTAGGTGTATGATAAATTGCCTGGTGGTTACACACTCTGGGATTAATAACCAATGTGTATTAATCACAAGTCCATGATAACATTATTTTACTAACTTCTTAATGGTTCACTTCAGATGGGAGATTAATAGAGTTTACAGTATAGCCTCAAACAACAAACTACGATATCTGAGTAAACATGTGTACCAATGCGTTGGAATAACACTCCAAATATAACACAGGATCTATCTAATACCCTTGTAATTGATGTGGGTCTGATTCTCCTGCAATACTGTTTAACATTTTCAAAAATCAACTCTGACTTTTCTTGAACCAAGCAAGAGTGTCTGCAGAGGTAGTGCTTAGCACCAACAATACTGCAGCATTAATTTGGTTGGAAAAAGTCCCAAACATTGCTCCATAAGTGCACCAGAATCAGACTTGTTGTGAAATCCACAAGTTAAAATAATGGAACACAAGAGCTTGGTTAGAATAAAGCCTACAACCGCCCACTAGCAAAGTAGCTAGTACCAAGTTGCTAATAATAATATGACATCCACTGGCTGGCGTGCCCTGCATTTTAGATAATACGGGTTACATAATGATAGTGGGCTTTCCTGCCCGCTCACTTTGTTGCTAACAAAGATGATTACCTTCCTTTACTCACGAATCATATATGGTTGCTATAGCAACCCCCTAAAACTACTGCTAATACAAGTACGCTGGCTAAAAAAGAGAGAATCCACCCCCACCAAATTCACTGACAATGTGCAAAGGCTTATTTTAAGGCTTTTTTTTTGTCTAGCCAAGATGCCACAACGTTCATACTGGACATGTTTATTGTCTCCACCACATTAAAAGTGTTACATATAAGCAAATATGCATGAAACAGCATGTCACTGAGTGATTGAAAAGTAAGGTTAAAAGCTATCTACAGTTCCCCTGACTCAACTAATACATCTAATAACTAATAATGTATAAATACACATTGATAAGTGGTCTGATGAACATATAACGCATATCTTCCATTTTATAATATTAAACATTTTGCTCAGTTATTAGTCCAAAAATTAATCAGTTCTTGTTTATCCGATTCCAACCCAATCCTTCAGCCACTCTACTCGAGAACTCGATGCAACTTTAATTACTGTTGGTCCGCTAGCTGAACAAATGGATGGTTTCTGTCCAGAAAAAGGTTCTGTCCAATGGAAAATCCTGAACTGGGTAATTTTGTACTCCTTTGAGAATAATTCAATGTTGTATCATCATCCCTGCTCATGTTTATTGTTAACCTCAAGCACTCCCATCATATCGTTTGTCGTGAGCGCCTTATGAAGCACACCACATATATAATGATCACTTTCGATCAATCATTCAAACTTAATTTGTCATAGCACCTTTTTACGAATAGAATTTGTCACAAAGACCTTTACTCTCCACAATATGAGACATGGGCAGTTATCCAAGAATGCAAACACACTCAAAATTGTGAACGTAGGGGGCTAAATTTGAAAAATACATTTTTAAAACAGAGGTTTTTACGTTTTACGTTTTTCATTTTGAATTTTCTTACTGTTAGCACCTGGGATAAAAGAAACGTGTAAATGGGTCTCAGGAGACGGACGAAGCAAAGATCAAGCAGTGAACATTTTGAGAAATCAGTAGGTGTTTTACTCCAGGCCTCTCAGATGATGTTTGAGAGGATGTAGGAGGGTATGCATTAAAGAGGGCATAATTAAAAGCTTTAAATCATACTTCCAGCTATTATATTCTCCAGTGCCACCAAATGAAATGAAACACACAAATGCATTTTCTTGGTTAGGTCTAAGTTGCAATAGAAGATCGGTATAAATTTAAAAAAACAAGATAATAGGCAAGCTATAGTAATTATATCCTTTTTTCAAACTTTAATGGTTCGTTGAGGAGTTTTATATAATAAAAAATAAGCCCTCTAAGCAGAAGAATATTTTCTCTATTCATTGTATGACTATCAAAAATCTTTTTGAAGTAGCTAATCTATTATCGCCAAGCTGCTGGAAAATGTGTTAATTTTCTTACTTAATACCAGCTATTGACCATGATGACCTTTTTCACTTTCATTTTCAAATGATTCACTATCTGGGATTCTGAGGAACTACTATCTGTGAGCAATGAGCCTCTGTGAGCCTCTTGTCCGCTTCTTGACTAGCGGAAGATAACTGACGTTCTGTCCCGAAAACAAATGCATTAGTATTTTATTTGCGTTTTAATAATCAAAGGGGCGGTTATGCTTCAAAACAACCTTGGAAAAGAATAGTGAAATGGGCGTAAAAAATCATGTACTTTGAAAGTGGCTGACAATTTTCGTTTGAGCACATCTGTCTCATTTGCATGTGTAGTCTGATAACAGGCACAAAGGGGAGCAACGAGAAAGCAGAACGAGCACGGAACAAAATTGATTTGTCAATCCATGCACTTAAATATGGCTGATTCAGAATAGAAGAAGTCTTACTAGCTGGGACAGCCTCGTTTATTGCCTGATCCTTTTTTTTTTTGCTCAGGCTTTCAATACCAATTTCCCCTGGTTTTAGGACTTCCTCTGTTATACATTAAACATAAACTGTAACTACTTCTCATAGACTTGTGTGTGATAGAAATACGAGGCTAGATTTTCTACTCAAAATACTGCATCAATTTTAAAAGCACATCAGAAACATTATATGAGAAATTGTTATTAATCCTGGAGTTTGTTTGGTTACTTATATGTACGTAACTTTCACTTATATAGCCTTCTATTCCTCTGTTCTTACAATATGAAGTAACCTTTCACCAACCACAGGAATCTTAAGCTGCATGTAGGAAAACAAGCTTCTGCCTATTTTCACTGTTCACTCTACCATGAAGCAAATCGACTTGTGGGTTTTCAGTCTTTGACTAACTCGATTGCCCTGCCCTCGATCACTGCCCCTGTCTGGCATGGTCTGGCGTCTTGTGCAGCACAGTCCTCTGATGGAAAGTGACTCGTCGTCATCAGTTTGCTAACCTAACATGTAATACCGCCATTCCGCAATGGATCCTCAGAGATATGCATCCCCACTGAGAACTGTTTTTTAGGGCAAAAATGCATTCATTTTTCATCTCTAATGCGATGAGTCTTTGATTTCTGTTCTGTACTGTATATTAATTTCTGTTCATGTATTGTAGCGCCAATGTCTTCTAGCAAGTGATTTATTTATTTATTTAAGTGTTATCTAAAATAAACTATATAGTTAAGTTCTCAGTTTTGGCTGCTCACGGACTACAGAAAAATGCATTGAATACAGAAAATCTGATGTGTGGAATTTCAAACTATGACCCTATAGTCCATCTGATGACTTTGCAAGAGCCCTCCCTTAGTTTCAATAACACACCGCTCACTTCTTTAAATCCTTAATTGACTGAACAAATCCTGTTTTGTTCTCACAAATTTTTTGTTCCAGATTTCTTATTATTACCTGTATTTGACGCCTCCACCTCAAAACTAATAACAGGATGAGGATTGACATGCAATTTGCACACAGCTCTTCCCCGTTCACTAGGCTCTGAGATACGACTGTCTCATCATACGGCTGCTTACCTGTTGCCTCCACCATGCCCTCCAAAATGACAACAATCTCTAGCTCTTCTTTGGCCAGGTGGGCCTTGGATATCTCCCAGAAAGGGCTATGCTGGTTGATCTCGTGGCAGATGATGAGCGGAGACACCAGGAAGAGCCGGTCATCGCCAGTGTCATAGCCCACATTCATATCCGTCTGGTTGAGGGGGATGAACTCCCCTTCCTTGGTCTGCTTGGACTTGATCAGCTTGGCTCGGATGGAGGCCTCCACAATGTGCGAGTTTCGGAGGTCACCAACCCTGAACATTAGGCACAGCCGGCCATCCCTCATGGAGATGACAGCGTTGGTGGAGAACACTAGTGTCTCCGCCCGCTTCTTGGGCTGCGAGATCTTCACAAACATGCAGCCCACCATGAAGGCATTAACTATAGAGCCTAGCACTGACTGCACTAAAAGCAGAACTATGCCCTCAGGGCATTTGTCCGTGATGACCCGGTAGCCATACCCAATGGTAGTCTCTGTCTCTATCGAGAACAAAAAAGCAGAGACAAATCCATTGAGGTTATTGACGCAGGGAGTCCAATCGTTGTCTCCTATGTGCTCCAGGTCGCCTCGGATGTATGCTATGAGCCACCACATGAAGCCAAAGAACAGCCATGTTACTGTGTACACCAAAACGAAGATGAAGAGGTTGAACCTCCACTTAAGGTCCACGAGAGTGGTGAAGATATCCGTCAGGTAGCGGTACGTCTCCCGCACATTTCCGTGGTGGACATTGCACTTCCCATCCTTGCGCACATATCTCTGGATCTTTCTTTTGGCTCGTTCCTTGTCCACCAGCTGCTTAGGGAGGTCCTCTCTAGCTTGCTTGGGAAGCTTGGGCTGTCTGATGATGACTGGGCTCTCCACATCCTGCTCCATTGGGGCTTTTAGAAAGAATCAAGCCTAAGAGGGAAGATATGCACACAGGCACGCTACAGTTAGTGGCAAAGATAAAGGCATGGTTAACAAATACACATGGCTTCAGTCTCCTATACAGTGCTTACTAAAGTAGCCATACCATAAATTAGAAGAAAAGGTATGTGAGAGAAAAACCTAGCAAAAGACACAACAATCTGAAAAAACAACTAATTTTGGAATTTTGCTACCCCAGCCCCCCACCCCTACAACAACTTTGTTAAATACATTAAGTTAAATATTATATTATGTTGCATTAAACAGAAAGTACAGTCAATGCACACTCAATCCTGTGCACGTGTTGGCCACTTTAAAAACAGCCCTTTAGGACTGTAATGATTCATGACAATTTCGGAGGAAACCATTATAACCCTATATATGTTCTACACCAGTGCACCCAAGGAAATGTAGAACTATAATCCATTGAGCAGAATTGTTCTGATGCAGAATTAATTTTTTAAATTATACTGTAACCATCGAAGGTTTGTAATGTTGTGATTGCAATTCTTTATTCACGTGTATAATACCTGTTGTAATTAGGAGTAATTGCAGAGTCTTTGTCTGTTAAGTGGCTCGCTAAAGATTTGAAGTGAAAAAGATACAGTAGCTACGTTAATGGGGAGGAAATTAGGTTGAGTTGCTTTAATGAAATGAGCTGAATAAACCAGCAAACTCTTGCTCGTAGGGCTTGGTCTGCACTCAGGCAAGTGCAAGAGAGGCACTGGCATTAGTTACTGAACTGTGATCCTGGAATGTTTTAGACTGCCTGGCTATATCTAAGCCCGTCTTTTGTCTATGCCCTTGGCTCTTATGTTTCTACTGAGAGCTGGAAAGCAATAAGATTCACAAACACATATCTGATTTTAACATCTGAGTTCTATCAACTACACACTCAAAAGCTCTGCTCAAGGAACAATAGCCATCTCTAAGCAATTTTTCTCCCTTTTTTTTTTTTGCATTCCACGAATCTCTTGTTAAAGTCCTAAATAAATAAACAGAGGTCTTAAAGTAGACAGTACAAACTGGGGTTTTTATATCTGAGACAAATGGAGATCACCATTGGCAAACAATGCCGTAGTCTATATTTAGCCCTCATCAGATAAGGGCCCCTATTAGGCCCTGGCCCTCCTTTACAAGGAGTGTAGGGGAGCTGCACTCATGACTAATCCCTGTGTCACAGGACGCCGGCAGCAATACAAATGAGAGGGAGGTAATTCAATTACTGCTGCTTCACTCCCCTCTTCTCTCATCCCCCAGATCTGTCATCTTCTTTCGAGCCACTGCTTGTTCAACATGTAGGTAAATGTATCCAATGGCAGTTTGCGTTGATTAATGCTGGTTTGTTAGACAAATAATCGCAAGGAAAAGTGCAATGGATAATGTCGGCGGAATAATGTAATATGGTGTAGTATGAATTAGTATTGGCAGCGTGGTTTTAACGTTACGAATTCGCTGTGAGGTTTTATGCTTGTTTAGGGCATGCGTTGGTGGTTAATTGATTTAACTGGCCTAATTGTTATTGAATGGCTATCTAATTTATAAGAGTAAAATTGATATGAAACAATACGCTAATTAAATTGCACATAATTTCATGAGTAAAAAACAAAACAGCGGAAAGCATGTCTGAAGATTTAACGGAAAGGCATTCGAGGAAAACAATAATTTCTCTGTATTTCTGGCCTTGCATTCAGAGAGAATGATATTCTTCATCAGGTTCCACAATGCATGGCCACTCACTTGTTTGAAAGCTAATTTAAAAATATGTACCCTAGAAACCAAAATTGCAAAATACTACATTAATCAATCAATTCATGTTACCGCCTTTTCCTTCCTCACAGTAATTTCTGCAACGTTTCCAAAATATCTCCATAATGGTTACCATCAATGAATAAAATATTATAAAATGTACATTATTCAAAGTTTTTAAACGAACTGGACTTCTGCTGGGTGTGTGGCATTTTGAAAAGCATCCTTGGTATCTTTAAGCACCCTTTCAATTAAACTTAACAGACCTCACTCAAGTCATTCATTTAAGAAATTAACTTGGAGGGCATATGAAAAATTGAAGGATTTAAAAAAAAAGAAAACGTCACAAAACAGAGGTTTGCGTAAATATAACTGGGACGGAGTGTCCTGGTTAACACATAACAGAAGCTTGTTCTCTTGGGCTTGCATATCCAAGTGTTGAACTCGTCTCACAGCTTTACAGCCCAGAGTGGTTTCCATACCCTCCTGTCACCCTGCCAGCCCACCATTCCCACCATTCCCACCAATCCCACAACCCCTCCACCCCATCTACTTCCCCTCTTAATACCCTCCAACCGAAGACTGAACCACCTGATCCTGTTGTCACCAATCAATAGGATGTTCACACAACCAAACATGGACCATTTAAAGGTAATCTTTCAACAAAACAGAAAATTCCACATATCATAGCTGTGTTCTTGGAGACATCTAGGGAAAGCCACTGCAATATTGTTTATGGAATTTGTTTATGTAGCCTTCTCTCCATAAAAGGTGCCTTTTGCTCAAATGACTAAACTTCTCTAAGCACACTCGCAAGAGTAAAGCTCACTCTACTAGACTAGAATGAAGGGATGATCGCATGTTTCGGATTCCTCTAATGCTGTCTGATTAGCACCTACATGTACACCTACAGTACATTTTTTGAGAACTATTCTAAAGTAACATAAGTGCAACCCTATGTTTCTTTTTGAAATCATTTAGCAAATATTTAACCATTCACACAAATCGCTTGAATTACGCAATTAACTATGGCATGGTTAGGAATGAACTGTTAAGTAAACAAAAAAAAAAGTTGTGCCGTTGTATTAAGGGATTCATGTCTATTAACGACTGACGCTGCTTCTTCTTGTGGGACATTGTGAATAGAGCCTTGGCTTAAGCTGAAAATGGAGCCGCAGGTCAGAGCATGTTCAGTGTCAGCACAGCTGTGCCATTAGAGGGGTCGGTCTTCAGTCATTGGCTGAGGTTCCAGCTCACTGAACTTGCACATCCAAAAATTTCCTTTGAAATGCCATAATCAAGCACTAAAGCACATAAACAGCAAACAGTCCGTATCCCCCCTAATTTCCCACACCACAAACCAACATCTGTCAGCCAATTAATACCAATGGACTGTGATAATGCGCCCCTGGTGAACCTGAGTTTTACATTTCATGGCTTAACACACCATTCAAATTAAGCCATGTCAATTTCTCAGATGACTTAGGTCCAGAGGTTAAATTCAAAGTTAAATAACGACAAAAGTAATGTTGGATGGATTTTCTCCCCAGGGATAACTTATTCTGGCAAATTGGCGAAGCAACCTGGTACAAGGTGTTAGCATCAGCTGCTGTCAGTTGGCTGTAAACAGATTTGATTACAGTAGGATTTGCGATGTCTGGCACGAGAATGTGCACGCTTCAGGATTCATGCCGGAAGGATATGAGGAAACTCGGATTTCATTTTCAGACGACGCTGTTAATTTGGGGCAGCAAGATGGAGAGAAGCAGTTGGATGCGCTTTGGACCTCTTTGTTGTTCTGTGCCCAACGTCATTCTCCCTCACTCGTCTGTGTTCTCATGAGAACTCCCTTGCTGCTCAGAGGGAATCCTAGAGCCTTTCAATAATTAAGCAGGAAAACCGAGAATCCCACTGGTGTGATTGACAAGTACAGGCTTCCTTGCAAGATGGGAAGCTGCCAGAAGCAGACGCGTGTTTCGGAAAACAAGACACGGCCATCAATTTACAATGGAGGGCATTTGTTGGGGAAAGCTGCGGCATGCTCAGGATCGCTGATTTTGTTTATCACTGTGGTAAGAATGTCAAAGATATAAGTGTCTGTTTGATGGTGGAATTCATAATTGCTACCCTTGAATATTCAGTTTCAAAGCAACAAAAATTCACCCAAGACTCCGCAGGAATCACTGAATACGTGGTCACTCCACTGCTTTGTTTTGAATCCGCCCAGATGTTGTAACGTGTGGCGATGTATGCACAGACGGCCGACTCGTTCCGAAACCACACTAACCACAAACTGCAGCCTTGACATTGCAGACACATATGTGAAAAACGTGACTCCGGCTTTTTAATAATTTATCCAACCCTATGTTTTTTTTCATTTCTTTGCGATTGTCACAAGGGGAAATGCATGCGACACCGAAACCATTTATTCCCCATTACTTCATTGTCTGCCCGATAGCGGTGTCCTTTTTTACAGTGTCACTCGAGTCTGCTAGAAGTAAATTATTTTTTTTCTGCTGCCGCCCACAACATGATTTGTGAAGTACTTATTTCTATGAGGAAAAGGCATTAACTTATCAGAACTGTTTGGGTGTAATAACTCGGGCAATATGTTTGAAGCAGGAAAAATAGTGTTACCCTTGTTGGTTGTACCTGGTTATTTTCCGAAGGTCTGTGGTCCTTGAATATGGATCTTTGATGAATCATCAGTCAGGAGCTTTTGTATTCACTGCTACAAACAGAATCTCCTGCCCTTATGTTTGACTTAGCTCTCGTTTCTCCAAGATGTCACTTTGCTGAAGGGCTCACTCTCAGCAAAATAACCTCCAGGAACACGATTCAAGAGGAAAAAAAACCCTTCCCCATCATCACTCTCGCACTCTTCACAGGCCAGTGGGCACCCTTTTGGACTCTCTTTCTCTGTCCACAAAGCCATGCAGTGTCACAGGAGTTCTACACAAGAACGTACCGTTGCCCTCTTCTCCCCTCTGTGCTAGTCCTCTCGGGAGAAAGAAAGCCTCCTATCCAGAATTCCTGGCAGTACAATTGCAGTTTCAGAAAGTGTAATTCCTCGCTGCATAATGTATTCAGAATGTGCTCGGGTACACTGCGACAGAAAAACTCTTTGTGCTGTCCTGCAGTGTGACACTGTGTGCACAAAAGGAATGTTGCACCGGGGCAGCTGAACCACTAGCTCACTTAGCCTATGGATTGGTGTTGATGTCAGCGTAATGCAGCAAAAATGAACGAGAGTAGTGACAGCGAAAATGGTAGGTTGTGTTCACATTAGCAGTTGCGATATAAGATGGAACAGCTATCTAATTTCTTCGCCATTTACTAGAATTCTAATTGCATAGTGTATCAATCTGTGTTTGGATTGTGTTATTGAAAACAAAATGGCTTTCAGCTCCTTCATTAAATTCTACAAAACCTAATTTGTCTTTCATCGTGCATAAATGTTAAGCATGGATAACAGTCTATCCGGTTTTACCGTCACCACTAGTTCTGCTTGCATACTCATATTTAGATGTATACACATGCATACAAATGCAGACATACTCTCATCCATCTACACACACACACACACACACACACACACATACATGCATGTGCAATGGTAAGTGCCCCATCATTTCTTGAATCTTCCCAGATACTTCCAGGCCTCAGCTGTCAAGCTCACAGGGATTGCACTGATAATGAGCAAAATACGTTAAACTCGGACCAGCCTTGCCGCTAATCAATAACTCTGCTAAAATGAACCTGGAGAGACAGAGGGGCAGAGGCAGGACGCACTTTCTACCTGCTTTACCAAAGCTTCAGGCTAACTTGACAGGACTGGGTCACTGAGGTGAGCCAGAACTCGTGCAGCGCGCTCCCTCATCGGCCCTGTGTGAAATCAGAGTGGACAGATGCTAAAGGCAGAAGAACCCCAATGGAAGCAGTCGGATCGGGAGGAGAGCTAATGGAGTGAATGTGAGCTGCACACTGAGGATACACCTGGCCTACAGGTTGCCTGTAAAATGGAGAAAAGCTCACAGAGATTTGATGAGCACGGCTATGAGTGGAAGCAGAAAAGACGAGGAACTTGCTCAACCAAACGTGCTGGTGTTAAGGGACGCAATCCAAGGTTTCTGAGAACAAAAGTTGTGGTGAGAAAATTGGTTCTGTTTGTAAGTTTGCGGGTTCTTGATGGCGGAATACACTGAAACGCTCGTGCCGGAGCGATGCCTTTGGAGTACACGAGCAGAAAGAGGGCCGCAGTATTCACAGTCTTGTGGAAGCCTGCTAATTGTGCGGTGGGTTTACAACGGTACTCTCACCAGAGGACAGGGGCCAGATGGAGGAAGGAACGGCCCCAAGCTGCGGCAGCCTCCCAAGCTTTGATCTTCCCGCCAGCTCAACCTGGCCAACTTTGTTACAAATACACACACACACACACACACGAAGGGTAGGAGGGCCGAATGAACCTCTATGTGGAGCTTGGCCGAATAAGCAGACAGAAGTGTAATGTGCCAGTATCCATTTGATGGAAGGAAATGTAACACAGAGACTAACCGCCCTGCAGCCATTGATTCTGCAGTTTTGTTTACCGCTTCCTCAGGACGGTCAAGGTGAGCTCAGGAAAACTAGAGACAGCACTCTAATAAAGTCTCCCCCAAATCAGGATATTGCACACAATTACCACTCACTGGATCGAAACTTTAATTAATAAGCACTCAGTATAAATTGATTGTACCTTGGGAAAAATCAATTAAACAGTGGGGCTTTACTCCAGCAACTTATTTACCTTTTACTGCAATTCAACAAAAAAAATTTGGTTTAATAAAACATGGAAATGAAATAGCTGTTTTGTGTAATAAAAGTACAAGGCAAAAAGAATGTCATCATAATGGATTAAAAGGAAAAAATAGAATTTGATAAACATTATTTGGATTACTGGAATATCTTGAACATATAGTTTATTGGTAGACTTTTACATCAGTCTGTCAAATTTATGCATGCCATTTTTTAAACACTACATACAGAAAAATATCAGTAACAGAAAGTTTCACATTCACTGAAGCCTATTATTCTATAGAAGTAAATAAAACAACAGCGGTTAGGTTAATTAGCTTGTTTCAGAGTGAGATATTGGTGAAATTAGAAAACATTGCTTACAATCCTCCACACAAGGCTAGCAGCAAAGGAAGTGAGCAGTCGCTGGGATTATTAAACTGGGATAAGGGGGTTGGAGCCCTAGTGTGCAAACACAAAGACAATTTAGAACCGATTGTGCTGGGAATTAGTGAGCCAGGGATATGTGCAAACTAACACAGCCAGAAGTAGCACAGGGCCTGCTTTCAACTAGCTTATAGCGAGATAATGAAAGCAAATTGGCTGCAATGGCTATCCCTTTAAAACAACGATATAGAAAATAATTAATACCCAGTTTCCACATTTTTAATATAGAATAAAATAAGCTCATAATATTAACAGAAATATTTTTTTAAAGCCCATTAATATCTGTTACTGTGTTTCGGTTACCATGGAAACATGCCCTCTGCTGGTAACACATTTAATCTTAGAAGGTTCAATCTTTCCAATGTTGCCCTCATTTTGACCTTTTTTTCTGGCTGTTTCTTAAGTATGTATTATTAGATGACTTTATTTCTCCAGCCTTGACCCAGATGATGAATTTGACAGAACTTTTTAAATATAGATTCACAGCTTCAGAGGCCTGTCGACAGGGAAAATGGCTGGGTGTTTGTGCACTTGCACTCTGACGCACCATCAGTTGCTCAAAATCGTTACACGAAACTGCCGGCTGCCACAGGAAGGCCACAGAATCCTCATTGGGGATTGCACTGAAACTAACCCCCCTTCCGCGAACACTCCTGCCTCACTGTACTTACCTTTCTCCAAATCTGATTCATAATTGACAAGGCTCCACAAGGCTTTTTTTCTTCCACTCATTCTCACAGGGGTACAAGTACTTGAGCTGCAATAATCTTATTCGACATATACAAAACACCATGTAACCAAGACTAGTACTTAAATTAATTGATGTTCCAAAACAAGTCACAATGAATGTCAAGTACTGGATACTTCATTACTGAAATTGTATTAGGATGGTTAAATCTCAGATATGCTTACATTAGTGTCTGTGTGTGTGTTCCTGTATTCAAACCCAGCTCGTGTCAACAAACTGACATGTATTTACATGTCAATGAGGAATGCTCTCGGGATAAATAAAGACACCAATGAAACACCTTCTCCTAGCTCTTGATCTCTGTTCCAGCAGCAGCCCTGATGTTTAGGTCCTTGCCACCCATACAGTTGCTCTGCGACTGTTACCACAATTATCCCTGCTGCTATTCCACAGGCGTCTGATATTTGTCACAGTCCCGGCCCATGGCATAAGCTATTATCCAGGAGCCTGTGAGGTTACATCAGGGCCACTCAAGAGCGTGTGCTTTTCGGGAATAAACACATGGTAAAGCACAGATATGTGTTGTGTGTTGAAGGACAGTTCAGCTTCTTCGCATGCCGCTCTTATGTAACCGCTTGTCTGACGCATCAGCGGTGGACTGTAGGTCTTCCCAAATATCGCTGTGATCTGGATAACCCGAAGAAGCACTCCAAATTATGTAAATTACAATTATTCAATTATTTTTGGACGGACAGGGGCCATTGTAAAGCCTGCAATAAAACACAGAATTTACCATGCAAAGTGTATTTTAAATAATTTGAGATTGTGACCTTAAAGTAAAAAGATGGGGGTCGAAGATTTGTAAATGCTGAATGTAATACCTGATGCTATAGCCAGGCAGGTGTAACTGGGCAATACATTAGCATGTCGACCCAAATGGACTCAGCCCCTGGTACTGAATGTCTTTTTTTTTAACCTAATCACACATAGTAATATTAATCATATAATCAATGTAGTAGTTAATCAATGTATTACTTTTTACATCGATCAACCCTTGATATTCCGATACGATTACTCACAGTGATATTATGATTCTTGTGCTATTGAATGTCATCGATTGTATCTGTCAGAATTTCATGTGTTAAACCAGATTAAACTGAAGTTCATGAGGTTTAAAAGTTATTATTAAACTTACATAAAGTTATTAAATTGATGGTTAAATGAATAAAGTACAATCTTGGGATAATTAGTAAAAAAACACAGCAAAGATAGGACTGGTACAGCGGAGGCACCGTGGGTATCAGCAGCGAAGCCTTGAAGGTCTGTACATTCTGTAGGATGGGACTGACTAGGTTATGCTGTCTCGGTTCTCATGGTCGCACTCTGCAGGTGCACCCTAGCCTTCACATCACACGACATTGTGGTGAACCATATATTTGGTGTCGAAACATTAAAGGATTTATATATTTTTAAGACTCGGTTTAAGATGTTCGGTTGTTTGGTGCCTAGTGCTCTGTGCCTTCAGTTTAGCTGTGAGATTGTGTTGTGTTGCTAAGCAACGATGCTGTTAGTGTGTGAGTCAGAAGCCCTGTCAACTTCATTTTAAGTAGAAAGTAAAATTAGCATGCTTTTAAGTTCACCACATGAAGTTGTACAAATGATTTATTGTACCTACACACCACAACAGCACTAATAAAATGCGTTTCCGAAATAACTAAAATTTGGATTTATAAACCAATTGTTTTTTTCATCGGATTGTATTCAAATAAAGAAAACCTAAGTTTTGTGGGTCTGTGTGATTGAGAGTGTGTGTATAGGTAAACGGGTGTGTGTGTGTCGATGGATGGCTGTCTACGTGTTCAGAGCATCAAGCATGTTAACACGGTTTTGTGCAGAACTGGTGGTGAAGTGGTCTGTGACAACCACGCCCAGAGGCAGGTGCCTCACTCAATGGCAAGACGCACCAGAAGGACATAGTGCAGACGCAGGTGTGTAAACATTTGCTGATGTGTTTAATTAAGCTCTTGCTTGCCGTCGACAAGGCCTCAACCCGTTTCTCTACCTTTCCGAGGCTGGAAATCACTGTCATCAGGGTCATTGTGTTCCACCACCCTCCTTCCCTGGTGAGATCAACTGGGGTTACTTCCCTGCTCTACTTCTCCAGTCATTTGAACTTCAGGTATTTTTTCAGTGTACTCCTATAAATGGTTTCATAACCAGCCCTTTAAATTTAGGCCTTGGTTTGAGTGCTTAGAAGTGTTATTGATCTTTTAATAATAATCCTGATGAAACATGATGCTCCTGTATGCTAGAACCTTGGAACACAGCTGGACAGCTTGTTGACCTAAAAACCGACAGATAAACACCTCTCTTTAAATGCTACGTTCAAGGTATGCTATAAAGATTTCAAATGCTCCTCACACTTCAATTGAGTGAACAACAAGCTTTGTCAATGCGACATTCCAAATGAGTAGCAGGAAGAAGAAAAAATCCAATATTCATGAACCCTCTGAAAAGATACAAACAGATGCTCTTTCCCGTATAAATGGCCAAATTTCCATAGCCGTTGTGTGTGGAGGGAGCAACTTTATTGTTTCCAGTTGAAAGCAGAGCAGATGTCCTCTACTGACTGTGTATAACAAGAAAAGATTACATCCTGTCTGGGATCAGCAGGTATTCATTTCAGCCACACATATATACTACAGAGACTGATTCCACTATGAGCCGCCCTCAGTGTTTCTGATAAAATAGGACAGGACAGCACTTAATGTCAGCTGGAAAAACAATAATTATGCATAAAGAAGCGACTATTTGTAATTCTCACGTTTAAGGACTCTGATTATCTGTATAATAACAAACATATAATCTTATTTTTTTTCCAGAGAAACAAAGAAGACAAATTATTTGGTTCTCTTCGTGGTTTCTCATTGTTTGGCCGGCAGCTCACAGCCAAGGACAGGCTCTGAAGTCATGGTTCTCAGCCCCTTCGAACCAGCAGCAGAGAAACGCCAGAGCCGGGGGAAATACGGAAGCTCATGCAGAATTTTGGAAAATTCTACCTTGTGCTTGTTGTTCACTGGGAAGTGAATCACCATGCTTTAATGCTGACAGAGCCGCCCCACAGTATAAACTCTGTGTGTAAACGCCTAGATGCATGTTATCAAGGCTCACCACTCAAAACCCCATGGAATTTTCATTGCCACGCGTGTCTGCAGTATCAGCAATGCCCCTGAAAAATGTAGCAAAGGCTTTCGATTTTTTCCTATGTTAAAGCTACTAGTTTTATATTTATGATGTTATAATGGTCTTTTTGCCAAGTGGAATCCAACCTCTGGTAAATCATCATCACAGGAATCAAATAACCTATAAATGAATCGAATCCTATTTAATTAAATTATTTTAAAGAATATAATTATTTTATTACTCATGCCCTACCTTTGGATGAAGCAGTATAAATATCAGAACTTAAAACTGTGATGTCCAATCAGAGGGGAGAATGAAGAGGCTTTTTCATTAGCCTGCATGGGTAGAATGTGTAGGCTGTGGAACGGCACATTCTATTCTTTCATTATTGGAAGCCAAGTAAAAGATTAAAAACGCAGATATGAAAACTGCTCTTACTTAAAACCAACGTACTCTTCTCAAAGAGAGCAAGAAGGTCATGCATTATTAAGCGGAGAGAGTTTAATAACCTGAGGTAGATAAATTACACCACCTGCCATGATGTGTCAGAAACCGACAGAGATGTGGCGGAGATGAGAAATTTAAAGAGCCATCTGTTTTAGCAGTTTATACTTTATACCTCATCACAGGCAACGTGCATCAACCCAAGCTGACCCCCATTTCAGTGCACGCCAAACTCTCTCTAAGCCTGTCTTTACATGTCTCCATCCTACAAGAGTGGGTATGGACTGTTTCCATTTAATTTTGGAAGGGCTATAATCATGGAAAAGATTCAAAGATAGAAGAGAAGAGAAGAATAAATTACTGTGCGATAAATTGCTCATTAAATATAAAACTCATTTTTATTTTTATATTGGTCATGTTCGGCCAATTAAAAGCCTTTGTGTCTGGTCTAACCTTTCCTTTTCCCTCTCTCTTAAAGTTAATTTGGACGGCCCCTCACTAAATCAATAATTTATCACGAAGCAATTAATCAAAAGGAGTCTCCTAGCCGAGAGCTCAAGAACCAGTCATCTGATGGCAGAAGTCCGCCAGCCCGTTTAAAACATAGAGCTTGACAGCTTTATGACAAAAGCACTGTATTCCCTCACAGCAGAAACACGGTGTGGAGGTTCTGCCACCATGCATCAATGCAGAGCAGAGGTCCTGACAGAAGAGCTCTCTTATCAATCACCAGAAGGGTTGCCCGGGGGAGTCACTGTGGAGATGTCGTATGACTGACGTGCCTTTCATGACACTGTGCTAATTCCACCACGCTCTGCAGCGAGAGAGAGAGTAATATCGGGGAGAGGTCATTAGTGTCACTCACTTGGTCAGAAGTTCATTAGGTGCACTCTTCAAAGCTCTGCTAATCACCACAAGTGCCGTGTAAGGTTGAGTAAAGAACCTAACAAACAAATCAAAAAGACTATTAATAAATACCCAGCCCATTATACCTTTGAGGGAGGTGTTGTCTTTGGGTTCTTCGAAATTAAACAAATCTACAATGGAAAATAAAAAAAGAAATGCAGAGTAAATATCTATATTAACAGTACAGATGGAAATAATTGATCTGGAATCACAAAACTAGCTTCTTCATAATTTATTTCAAAAGCATGACCTCTGACAACCGACAGCCATATTATCAAAGCAATGTTGCCTTCAACGAGCCTTGCTTAATAGCTACCCACAATTAAATTCAATTATTGCTACTTGACGTGCAGACAAAGGACAACTGAGTAGACCTCTATAGAGGCAAAAAATTTCTTTGATGTTGAATTTATGATCCAATAGAATTAAATAACATCAAAGGAGATATAACTTCTTGATGAGGACATGGTACATGAGCAGTACAGGGTGCTCTGGTTGCATTTCATTTGCAGCAAAAGTTCAAACATCCTCTGGGTACTGTATATGTAGCTATAAATATAGAGTTCATATCATACAAGAAAAAGGGATTACCTACTATAGGCGCAAGGCAGCACAATAAGTTGGATTTGAAGTTGGATTACTTGTCAATCACGTTTTAGAGTGACAATCTGTATTTTCCTCGACTACGATTCTCAAAAATGACCGTGGGAGAAAAATCTTTCATGGGTCCCTGATGCCCTAGAGCAGGGACCTGTAGACACTGAAAATTCTTGAGCACCAGGCCTAATTGCCATAGTGATATCCCTATAGAGTACCGGCTGAGACAGCTTTTAACCACAGCAAAGCCCTCAGTGGCTGCAACTGGAAAGAGGCTATTCCTCGATGACCCCAGTGGCCCACCATTCCGTTCATCGGGCCCAACAGAACAGGGTGAAACATAAAGCAGATGGAAATGGTGCTAGACGTTCCTTTATCCAAAATGGATTCACTTTGTTCTTCTGACTGATTACAACCCAACAGTAGTCTTTCCACATAAAGGAATTTGTATTACTATTGAGCACAGGGTTTCTCCCAATCTTGTCAGTCTAGGGAAAGATAATGACGGTTAGATACAGCGTAATTCAAACGTACGTGCAGTTCCACAAAGGCTGTTGACTCAGCAGAAAGAGAGTAAAGATGTCAAGTAGAAAGCCGGCCAATCTTGAAAATCAGATTTGACAAAACACCTTTCTGACCAATCCCCTCAATCCCTTTTTGTTTTTACCTTGCTGGATGACAATATATAAATAACTATGTCGCAACACCAATGCTGCTTTGTATTCGCACCAATACATCTTTCCCATGAGTTTGGAATACCCAGTGTTTCATCAGAAAAAGGAAACAATGTTCATGTTTCCAAACATTTTAATCGGTGATTTTAATGAGAAAATTTGTCAGATATTAGCCTTAATATTGGGGCTGATTAATTACATTGCAAGCAACTGTGCTTATCGAGCAAACTAGCCACTCACCCACTTCCCTTGTTTTATTCCAACCACTCAGTGGGTCACCAAGCCCCATGTGCTGAGAGGTCATTAAATATTAAGTATGCTCTCTGAGCAAAACTACTGCGGACCGGTAACCAAATATAATCCTTGCGAGCAAAAACATGATGGGAACTGGTGCAAAAAGACTGATGGCCTCACACAGCTTGCCGCAGGTGAGCATGTCAGCCAGGGAACGACGAAAAGATGAATCCGTTCTGATATTTTACAGTAATTCCTTGGACACCTGGCAGATTCTTTGAACAACTTCACACAATGCCGCCAGACACTCAGACTCAAATGGTTCTAATAACGCCAATGCCCCCACTGAACAACGTGGGGGCGACCCCAACGTACAAAACGTACATAGGTTTTCTGCACATAGGAGGCTGCTTTATTGGAATATATATTTATAATAGAAACACATATAAACAGAATGGTTTTTCTCACTGCCACATAATCTTTATGTAGTGGTAGGTGTTTACCTCCAATTATGCAAAAAGCTCCCTGATAACAAAAGCAGTTGTATTTTTTGTTCCATCATCAACAATATTCTGTTTTCGATATCGCTGTGTTCCTTCTTATTTTAGAGGGTTAGGTCAGGACTCAAAACAGCTCAAAACAGTTGCTCATTTTACCACATTTAGAATATCACCTATGGTAAATCGCAAGTAAAAGCTATTTATATACTGTCATGACAATGTCTTGTACCATTTTTCTGTCATACATAATTATAGAAGAATTATGCCGCGGTTTAGACAGTTTGTCTGAGGGAAAAATTCCTTGGTTTCACAGGGGAATATGAACTCAGCAGCAATGATCTCCATGGCAACGGGCAGCTCAATCCATCAAGCACTCACAATGGCTGATGCACAATGTGCAGAATGAAGTGGTAGCATTCTGCCAGGGTCTCAGACGCATTGATTGATTTATTCTTATGTTTCTGCCTCCTGACCATCACAAAACACGGATGTGATCAACACTGCAGACAGCAATTCAGTTGTTATACACAATAAACACACACACACACACACACACA
>JAOVYW010000084.1:5552973-5576351 GCA_025775045.1 Hiodon tergisus | reverse complement strand
TTACCGTAATAGGTTGGTTCTCATACAGCTTTGTGCTGAAGTCAGCAGGATTCCACATCTTACATCCGAAGTGGTATAACATTATAAATTATCAGCATGCAGTGCTCAAAAACCTATTCATTGTTCGTTCTCACCCGTGCTTCCACAAAAATGGAGGGCCATAAACATGTCATAAACCTGGAACAGAAACCCCCCACTAAAACAGTGGTGCTAAGATCGGTTTTAGCCTCCAAATTCACATTGTATTCACAACCGCAACCTCCTGGAGAGAACTATACATCAATATATTTGATTAGCTGATGGACAGATCTCCGGTAATAACTGAAAAAGACTGAGAATATATTGACGATAAACTATAAAAGGGTTGCAATCACTGCCATCCTGGGAGGTTAATTTGTTTTCAAATCAATAATCAGATGCAAATTAGGCACCTTGTCAACATCCAGAGAATAAATTATCAGCTCATTGTCACCACAACCGATAAAGGTCTCTAGCTCAAAAAACCATGTAATTTAAATTGTGTATAAAATATTTATTTGTATATTTTTTGTATCCAATTTCTATATATAGATTTTGTTCTGTAATTAAATTAATGTTGCCTGCACTAAATAAAGTAATGTGTGTAGCTTTGCATACTAACTGATGAGCAATAAAAGAAGATTTGAGCCCTCAGGGGCTCGTTATACAATCTGTTTTGCAAGCGCTGACAGATTTTAGTGGGAGTCACAGAGGACCTACACTACGTTAAATTCAATTGGCATGACGGAGACAAGGAGGTAAGAAGTGTAAGCAGGTTTAAAATTCCACCTCAGGTATTAAAAACACTTCCTATTATTGCTCAAACCAATTGAAGCTGTACAAAACGATCTTGGCTTTTTACTTCAGAATTCATTTGTAATGGGATTAACTTTTCCGCACTGCCCAGGAGGAGTCAGCTCGGGAACTAAATGGAAACTTTAGGTCAAACAGAAGCTTCTTCCCTCTATCTCCCTGTATGACTCAGTCATGTTGCCGTTTGAAACAGATTGACCTCATGCTGAACAAATCTTCGGGGATTTTCATGCCTGGAGTTGTTCTGAGGCATATCAGCAGACATCTAAAACACACCTGAATGTGTTACGTTAGCTTCTACGGTCATGTCCATGGTAAGTCAGAGACATTCTCAGGTTCACCATGGTCATCCATGTTCACCTTTTGTATTCCTGCTCAATATAGCATGTATCCTGTTTTTATTTCCATTGAGTACTTAAAGGCAATTTATAACCCAAAATAATTGAATTATATTAACGTCAAGCGTCCAGCCATCAGCTAGAGAGTTACTGTCGTCTGTACTAAACCTTGCAAGGAACTGTACAATGTAGCCTTTTAAGGTTCCATATTAACCCATAGTCTTAAACCCAGTTAAATGTAGACAGTGTGGCAAATGAGAACGCCCATTCCACCCAGTCAGTCGAGAATGCCTCGGCCCGGTGACAGCTAACTTTAAAGCATGCAACTGCGGCTAAGTGATGCACAGAGCCAGCTGTGGGGAAAGGCGAAGGTAGGAAACGCTCAGTTGTGAACCAATGTGTTACACCAAACAAAATGTGATCAATAGCAAACTTCAGGTCTGTGTGATCGCCTCCAGTTACACCAGGAAGCTAGATATTGTTAGACGTTGTTCGGTTGGGTTTTTATTTTATTTTAATTTTTACGATGAGAGAGGTAGGGGGAGGATGGTTTAAGTGCAGGGACACTGTTTGAGCTTAGCACTCTGCCTTTTAAAGAGCCAAAAAATGCTTAGGTAATCCGATTCGGTCATTCTTAGCTCATATCCGTCTATAAATTAAAAAAACCTTTGGACCATTTTAATTGATAGGCGACAAAGCTGCCTGCCTTTTGTTATGGGTGGTCTGACTTCACTTTTTGTTAAAGCGGCTCCCCACCCAGGGGCTTAACATGTAGCAGATGAAAGTGAGAATACAAACACATGCAAATCCATGAAATCTGGGGGCTTTAAAGCAACACTAAAGCAGAATTGAGTCAAACATTTAGGAAATGCTTGCTGTGATTGGAAGTCAAGCTGCAAAAAAAATTATCATTAATATGAGACTAAATTTAGGACTAGGTCACCTTACAAGTAACTTACTTGTGGTTTTATTAATGTACTGTGAAAAAAAAATATATATATATATATATAAACATATATAATTGGTCAGATATGACTATGTGCATGGAGACAGTTACAAACTCCGCTCTCTAGCTAATTATGGATTTTTATTATCGTACTTCAGAAAACTATGAGAAAGGGTGACATCATCACAGTGCCAAATCCAATCAGTAAACTGTAAGGCGCTGCCCCTTTTTCAGGAATAATATGAGACATTGTCCACATCTGTTATTTGGCCTAATTCAAGGACATTACATCAGTGGTCTCGACCTACTGGCCCATGGGCCAGATCCAGCCCCCAAGACAGTACAATATGGCCCTCCCACGTGTCTATAGTTAAATCCAACCCGCAAATTAATTTAGAAATTTCCTTGTCAAATTTAAGCTTGGCAGATTATTTAAAACTAATTTTAAAAATTTAGAATAACCAGGCCACGAGCAGATGTTAAAAGTATTTTGCTACAACATACTACACACTGCGTAGAATGTGTAGCCAGGCCTGTCCGATATTTATTAGCCTATCGCGACATGATCAGTTGAGAAACTAAGCTAACTGACTGACTCAAAATGTCTCTTTCTAAAACTTATATGAAAATTGACCTGGAGCACTGGCCATTTAAAGAGAAGTTATCGAAAAAGGATTATTTCTTCATTGATTTTGACTGCTACCTGCCTGATCTGCAAAGAGAAAAAGAATTATCAAGTGGAATCACCGCACTAAACATAGGCAAGGTATGCGGGAGCAGGGAGAGACAAGTCGCTCAGCTTTGGAAAGCCGTTTTTTCAGAGGGGCAGTTTCTGAAGACTGCACGCTGCGTGTTGCCAATATCTCCCCAGAGGACGCAGCTTTATTCAGAAACCTAAGTCTTACTGCGAATACTGTGGCAGAGCAGATTTGTGAGTTATCAAATGTTATCAGCTGTGCCACAAAGCGATATATTTCAGTGCTTATTCATTGGCAGTCGATGAGAGCACTGGCATAAACGACAATGCTAAGCTTGTAATAATCGTCTGGGGTATTAATGATCAGTTTGAAGTCACTGAAGAGTTGCTTAGTATATATCTGATGCATGGGAAGTCTACAGCCAAGGATATATTTCAACAGTGAGTGATGCCGCAGAGCAGGCTCATCTGCTGTGGAATAAATTGGTTGGAATAGCAACTGATGGTGCCCAGTCAACGACAGGGAGATAAAATGGACTAGTGGCGCTTAGTCAAAGAAAGCTGTAAGAAGAAAATCTAGATCCTGCTATTGCTCTGCACTGCATTATTCATCTGCAAGCACACTTAAGATTTGACAGTGTTATGCCAGTCGTGGTGAAACACATTAATTACATCAGATCGAGGGGCTCGCAACATTGCAGTTCCATGCTTTTTGGGAGGAAAGTTGAGGCAGCATATGACAATTGCAGAGGTGCGCTGAGGGAAGTTTTCTAAAGAGGTTCTTTGAGTTTAAATAGGAAGTCAGTGCCTTCATGAAGGTGGGCAGATTGTATGCTCCTGAGCTTGATGATCCCAAGTGGGTGATGGACCTAGAATTTTTTGTTGACAACACACAGGAGCTGAACACACTCAGCCTGAAGCTGTGGCTTTTGACAGTGTGAAAGGATTCTACATAAACAGAGATTGTAACCCAGCTCCATTTTCCAACATGCAAGTCTACTGTGGAAGAGGGTACTATATTCAGGTGTGATAAGCATGTTGCTGCCGTTGAGAGGCTACAGCAGGAATTTCACCAGCAACTTGACTTCACAGTGCAACTTTCCAGATGTTTGCAGACCCCTACTCCTTTGATGCCGACAGTGCTTCAACCATGCAACAAATGGAGATTACAGACCTGCAGTGTAGCACTCACCTCAAAGCCAAGTTTAGAGAGGCACATGGAAAACAAAGATGATTGGACACATTCTGAGAAAGCTTCCGCCCTCCTTCCCAGAGTTATACATTCAAACTATGCACCGATCCAGACAGGCTGATGTCCATCTCAGGGTGATCGCTGCCAACTCCCTTAAAGCAAACGTTTCATCAGTCTCCGCAGAACTGCTGCCAGGTGTCTGGTAGCAAGCACTAAGCCAAAGCTGAACGTCAGGTGCTTAAATAACTGTATATAGTTTAAATGAATAATAATAACATGGGAAAATTGCACCTCCCTCACCGATTGTTCCCCTTGAATTACACCTAGCTAAAAGCTAGGGTTTATCGTTGTAGCAATGTCGCCATCTTGTGAATAAAAAGTGAAAAACTGCAAAAATGCATTTCTCTTTCAAAAATATAAAAAGGAAATTACATATTACCCAAAGAAAACATAATAATTTTGGACCACCATAAAAAACGTCTAAAACGGTTTCTTAAATATTCTCAGCTTTGTATGTGTCTTGTTTGTGTACAATAACAATCGATCTAACATTATATTCCATATACATTGTATACATTTATATACATCAAATTAGAAGAGGTCAAATTAAAACTAGTAACAAACTTCAGCACTGCATTGTTAATAACGGCCTGTTCATTTAGATTCTTCTTTGCATCGGATATTACTATAGGTAACCTTATCGTTCCATACGCCTGGACGTTTAAATTAGCTTTTGTGAATTTAGCAGATTGAGTAAATAAGCAGCTTCAAGTCTTGCAGTTTGCTTGAAATGTGCAGTATAGCGCATTCTAGTGGCAAGATGATAGCTAACCCGTTTGTGGAATAAACAAAGTTAGAAATGGCGGTGACATGGAAAACTAAGTTTTAATATAAATCATTCTGTGCAGACATCGCAATATCCGGACAAGTTTTTCGTGTTTTTAGAGTGCAAGAGTTGTGGATAAATACGAATAGGCGTGGTTGGTGTAATTTCTAAACTAAGCCAGCACCCAATGTCACGTTTGTTGATATGCTTCATGTTGTTGGCTTAAAAAACATAACCGCCTCGGTTTCATGCTATTTCGAATTGGATGTCACATATTCATCTCAAGTTATTGGATCGTATGAACCTACCGTTTTACCATTTAGTCTAAGATCATCTGCATGACGATAAACGTGTCAGCAGGTGGCGCAAGTGGACATACTTTGGTACCCAGTTAACTTTTATGCGAAGAACTTTAATGTGGAGGATAGCTGGTTTTTCTGCTTCAGTAAACATTCAGATATCTGAACGATAAAACTTGTAAACTCTAGTCTTACATGTTGACACTGCTGACTACCAGATAGGGCGCTGTGTTTTAAACATGATGTTAATGCTTCTTGTTTAGGTTTACCGTTCTTTGCATATATAGGGGGTCAGTACTATGGAAACAGAAAATGTAACGCAATGAACCCATATGCAAAAATACTTGCTCGGATTGGTTGAGATGCCGGGAAGGGAAATTATCTTTGATCTGGAAGAAAAATAAAGTATTGTAACGGGGATGGAGGGCAGCACCAATGGTGGCTCGCCATCCCCGAAAGGGCTGCTGGGAAGCCCGGCTTCTCATTTGTAAACCTGTAAATGGCGTGTTAGATGTTTTGTTATTGCTAAATGTGTGGTTCGTTTAAGTTGTTGTTATTTCTGTGATAACCTGTGATAGTTTAGAACCCTCATCATGGATGGGTTTATGTGTGCTGGTGAGGGCTCTCTGTGATTTTCAGTATGTTCGCTAGTTCTTTCCACTGCCAGTTCTGCCTTTGTCAAGGCGGTCGTAAGCGTATGTGCGAAATAAAAAGCATTGATTCCTGTTGTGTTGGCGTCCTGCTTGAAACCGCGCAGAGAAGTAGCTCTCCCGAAAAACGCTACAGTATATCTGACGAAGAGATTTTTATACCTCAGAACAACGACGACAATCGTGTTGAGTAGTAGGCTGAGATGGTCAAACACACAGGAGACAGTCATCTGCTCTGGTGTGTAAAATGTGAAGTAGATTCTTGAGAACTTAGAATTATAATTAGATCGACATTTAACCTCTACATTTTACTTTTATTTTGGGCAGACTCCATCTAAAATAACACACATTTTAGATAGCCTAAATGTTTTTTTTAATGTCCCGACAAAGTTGTGAGAATGTTAAATATGTTATAGTTTATATCTGGTTTTGTTGTCGACACGAAACTCCAGAAGCCCTAGCGATTACGGTTGCTGCAGATACCTTTTTCTCGTTTACCTCTATGAAAAAGAAGAAAAAACCCTCCCCCCACATACAAAAAGAGATATCACCCTTTATTTACTATTAATGTAAGTTTCATTTTTTATTTTCCTTTCATGTTATTTTCCTTTAAAGAAAGCCTATTCCTTTCTATTAAAATTTTCCATATATACATATACATATATATATATATACACACACACACACACATACATATATACATACATATACACACACACACATATATATATATATATATATATACACACACACATATATTCATACATAGTTATAGTTATTTCACACACGGACACAATGTGCCTATGATTGCAGTAACATTACTGTAAGGTAAAACAACAAGCGTCTATCAGCTGATTTCCATATTAAAACAAAGATTCTGCATTATTTCCTCAGGTATTCACTTTTTACTGGTTTCAGGTTTCCATTAGAATGTACCAGTCATACCCTTCTTTGTTGTTTTGTCCCATTATTTAAGAGCCATAAAGAACACCATTTCAAGTACAAGTCTTAATATCTATTGCTTTAAAACATGGTCTATGAAGGTCATTCACAGCCTTTTAGAAACTGTCTTAAAACTAAATGTTCCATCCATTTGGAACAACAGGCATTAAAAGCCATCTTGATATCAGCAGTGAACTTCCAGATGGGTGAATCTGTCTATTTTTATTGTGACGTAAACAAAACCCACGAGTTCAAAAGAAGGCTAACTTTTTCCATTTATTTGTTGGGTTTTATTTCTCACAGGTGGGTAACCTTCTGCAGTGCTGCTGTACGTCCTTTGGTGACAGGCTGTCCGCCTTGCCGGTCGCCCAGGTAATGCCATGGTAACACAGGAACTTCAGCAGAAGTGTAATCTGGTCAAAAGATGGCGTCTAAATGAAGGAGGCGCTTGGTCCCTGAGCATCGACAGGTGTAAGTGGTAGAGGGCTCCATGTCGGGGCTACATATTGCTGGACCTATCAGGGGAGTGGTTCCTAGGGAAGGCCTTCTCGGTGGGGGTGACGACGGGGCTGTCCCGCCCCGAGGAGCCGGAGCTGCTGGAGCGGGCCTGGGCAGTGACGGGCCGGAGGGGCCGGGCAGGCACAGGCGGGCGGATCTGGGCGCCGGGACGGCGGGCCGACAGCGCCGGTCTGAAGGTGCTCATGATCTCTTGGACGGAGCCTCCGCTGCTGTGCCGAGCCCCCGCCTCCGGGTCGCGGATGGCGATGGTATGCACCGGACTTCCCGGGTCTGAGCCCAGCGTGTCCAGCACCACGTCCGGGGCCTGTTTGGCCGCGTTCTGCCTCTCCAGCTCCCTCAGTTCCTGCAGGGCCGTGTTCATGGTCTTTTCGATGTCCTGTGGGAGGAACAGAACCAGAGCTTGCCAAACAGCTGAAGGACGGACAAACCATTTTCCCTTATTATTTTTCACAATAAAAAAAAGGCCAACAGACAACAGTTATACAACAAAAGTCAGAATATCAGACTGTTTAGTAAATATTAAAAACCCACAGACAAGTGTAGATCCCATATACAAAACAAATTGCTTGAGTTTTAATGTATGTCTCAGAGTTCGTGCATTTTTCCGCATATCACTTGGCTCACAAATGAACTCTCCTTTGGCTGAGTCTCTTTGACCTTCAACCGACGCATCTTCTCTGAAGCATCCCACAGCGAAATTACCAATTAGTCTTTGACTGACTCAGCACACACAAAATAATTAGCAGATAAGAAGTGTGTCTTGTCACTCAGTCTGGTCCAGCTAACACGGCTGGAGTGAGAACAATACTCTCATTAGCATCGCGATTACCGCATCGTCCTTTACATTAGACACGTCGGCATACGGCTAATCTATTATCCATTAAGCAAGAACCACTTGCCTCACTGTTATTGAGCAGAAACGTGGTTTGCTTGTGGCCAACGCTCAATTAATCATAAAGGCTGGAAATGAAATCTTGCCAGTCTGCCATTTCTCAACCTTTAATACGCCACACTGAGAGGCACCAGACAGTGCCCATGTTCAACCTTATGGCGTTGATAGAAACGCGTCACCTCTGCAAGGGCCTCGGCCTCCAGGGACTTGTGATCGCTCAGGCTGCTGTGGCGGACGGAGCCGGACGCGGTCCTCAGTGGGCGGATCTCGGGGAAGGCGGTCCGGGCAGGGCAGTTGATGCTGCCGGCGCTGCCGAAGGCCCCGAGGCGCCGTTTCTCAGGGCTCCCCATGTGAGCCACAGCGCTGTAGGGCGCGTGGGGTTTGACGGGAAGGGCGGCGGCCCGCGGAGATGGGTCCAAGCCCCCAGGGGGGCTATAGTCATCTGGGCCGGAACGGTGACGGGGGATGGCGGCGCCGTCTGACCGCAACCTCACTCTGTGAGCATGGACGACAGAAAGCGTTCAATCACACGCCACTGCATGGTTTCATCACAGAAATATAATATCAGATACAACGAATCCTTAACGCTACTTTTTTAGGTTGGAAGCCTTTTCTATTCCAGGAAATGAGGAGAAAATGTACAACCCCTGCACAATACATACAGATTGTTGCTTTAAAGATCCCAGTCATGATATTAAATCATAGCAATTCGTATGTGTTATATGCAAAAAAAGCAAGCAAAAAAGTTAAAAAGGCAGGCAAAAGTAGCTTAAAGCCAGAGTACAAAGTTGGTACAGGCTTTAACCGAACGAATGGCTCTAGTCTCTAGTCTTGTCTTGAACTCTAGTCTTGCATGAAATTTTTACAAACTATGTATGCCAACTTTCATTAAACAAAGGGGCTTATAATAGCAAGGGTCTGAACACTTTTGAAAGGCACTGTAACTGTAGCCATGTTCCCAGAAAAAAAAAACCATGATTTAATGTTTAGCTCTAGGCTTGAGAATTAGGCCCTTTGGTATTTCGAACACATTTATTTCAGCTTGTCTCAGCTAGACTGCAATTTCCTGATCGATTGTGGCCTACTGATATCAGAGTCCACTAAAATGAATCATTTAAATACTGTGCAAAAACAGGAATTTATTGGGATATGTTGTGAAGGCTGAATCTTCCCCCACATCCTCTAACCCTTGCGCCCACCTTCCCATGACCCTGACAAAGCTGTAGTCAGGCAGGGGCTCGCTCGGGGACTGGATGTCGTTTTTGGAGAAGACCTTGTCGTCCAGGAAGGGTCCACTGCTCGCCTCGCTGTCAGCCTGCTGGCTGAGACTGTCTGAGAACGTGTCGTCTCTGAGGCCACAGATGCAAGAGAGAGAGAAGGGAGGCAATAGCACAGATTACCATTCACAAACCCATCCGTCTTTGTCATAACTATTAAGTGTCATTGACCCGTCATTCCCATCCCGTCGTCTTCTGTGTTGCCGTGACAATGACAACAGAGTCGACCCAAGAGATGGACGGCAAAAGGACGAGTGAGTGGAGGGAGCTCAGGGGAGAATCCGGAGCAGGTGTTAATCATGTTTAATTGTGTCTATGAAATTAAGTTAACAAGCTCTACGGTTGATGGGGCAAGCGCACAAAGTTTTAGATTATATTATTATAAGCAATATTCCGCTTAGTGGCCAGGCTGTTTTCCTGATCTTACTGAAAAACACTGAGCTCGCCATTAACTTATGTGTATGACAATATACACAATATATGAATAATGAGGGATATTATTCATTTCATTTGTTTAGGTATACTGTTGTGAATAAAATGCAACATTTTACATTTACCAGGTGAAGCCATTGAGCAATTTTTTTATATTCATTCAATTATTAAATAATTGAATAACTATATTATTATGTAAACATGACAATCACGTAAATTAAACTTATCGGTAAATTTTTATCTGCAAATCAGAACTAGGAAAATAAACCTTAAATCAAACAGAACGTGTCAAAAAGTGCTCTGAAGAAGCTACTAGGAATATCCACACATGTTCCGAAGCTACAGCATAGAGGCAGCTTGTAATGCGTCTGGGCTCATAAACAAGCAGGAGTTCACAGTGAGCAAGCCATCAGGGGGAGCCAAATGTTTTCTCATAAGCGTCTTTTTTTCTGTTCTAGCTCAGTAGGACCCCCAGCCCATCCCGCATACTCGCGGTGATTTTTTTTTTTGGTGTATGGCCTGCACCAGTATGAATGATCGAGATTCCAGCTCATCAATCTTTTCTCCAAATGTTGAGATGCTGAAAAAAACGGAATTAAAGGGCAGGTGATCTTTTTATCCTTCGTTTAGCACTCGCTATCTGTGCTGTGCACAGTAGCAGTGTTTGCATTTGTTCCAAACTATCGCTCATTTTGAAAGCTCAAATTATCCTATGTTTTTATTTGATTTCATTAAAGCCTCAGTTCGTTTAAGAAAAATATTTCAGTGTGTCTTCTGATTGGCTCGGGCCAGGTCGCCACAGAGTGCAGACTGAGCCCTGTGATTAGCACATTTCATTTTCTGATTGTGACCAGGGGAAGACAATGGCATTGCACAATTGGCAGAGCGACCCCTGGGCTGGGATGGATTAAGTCAGCAGCACTACCCTCAGCTAACGCTAACGAGCGTCTCCAACCAGCTTATCCAGAACAGGGATTTTCATTCGGACGCAGATCAACAGAGCAGTGAAGCAAAAGACAGGTTTCTTATTCTTAAGCAGGGAATTTAACACTCTCCCAGAAAAGGTGTCAGTTCAGCTGGAAGTGGTAGGGGAAGGACCGAACCGGACTCACGTGTCCTGGACCACAATGTACTGGTGCGGGATCAGCCCATCCACCCCATTGTGCCTCCCCTCCCACCAGTCCGCAGAGGCCCGGTGGTAGAGAAGAAGCGATGCCCCCTTCCTGAAGGACAGCTCCCGGGGGGTGCGGCCGGCATAGTCAAACTTGGCGATGGCCTCGATCTGCTCCGTCTCTGCAGGTAACAGGCGAGGGAGAAGGGGGTAAGGTTACATCCGTTCACAAGGACAGCCACCACTCCTCAGCTCCTATGAAATCAGTGAAACCGCTGTGAGCAACTGCAGGTGAAAGCACAAAAAAAACAGAAAACTAGGGCACCTGGGAAATTGTGTTTTCTAAAAGCGACAGCTATAGAACTGAGACAGAACAAAATATTTATATTTTCATGTTCCCAGAGGGGCTGCTTTTTTCACTGCTATTGCCAAAAAACTAAGCACATGTTCCAGTATGTAGTAATTTTCAATTACTTCCCTCATAACCCAGCCTTTGATAGTTTGTCCTTTGACAGTGTGTCCTTTTACAGTGAGTTGAGTGAGACGCGTTTTTTTTCTTAATCTACCCGGATACTATGAAATAAGAGAGGCACATAAAAGCTCACACACTCCTTCATTCACTTACAAAAAAAAAGTTTTCTGATTAGAGGGATCACCCACTTCGAAAGGCCTACTGACTTGATCTGCAGTCCTGCCCAACGACAAGATGTTCACCAAAAAAAGAAGCCTAGCAGAGGGTTAAGCAGGTTTGACAAGAACAAATTGTCGCGAAAGCACAATCAGCATGTTAAAGATGCCAGCGAGGGGTGAAATTACTTGCACAGGAAAGAAGGAAAAACGCAGCCCATTTCATCTAAAATTCACCGCTCCTAAAGAACTCTGCCAGAAGCTTTGGAGAGATAAGTTTATAATCAGTCAAATTCTCATAACGCAACGCAGCAGTGATGTTTCAGCCAAAGTTTAACTTTAAATACAAAGAAAGTTTTGACTGCAGCAGTTTCAACTTTTGTCAGAGTTTGTGCATCTTTGCAGCCAAACGGCATTGCCCAGTAAACTCAATTGGTTTTCTAAAAATGATCAAGCTTCAATCACGCTATCCGCACCTCGTTTCATCAGCGTGTATCCCTATAGGGCAGAGGCAGTCACAATCTGGCCAAAATGAACAGGCACTTTATTTTATTAGACTGAAATGCATGTGATAATGGCTGGCGGGCAGGTTCCATTGGCCTCACGCGGCAATGGACTGGCCTCAGATCCCGTGGACGTAGCATACGCTAACCGCTATAAAGTCTGCTTTAGCATTTTATTACTCCCATTACTGGCGGCTCATGGACTGCCTGACGAAGCGAGCCGAAACGGCAAGAACAGAGAACAGAGAAAGGGAAGACACAACAGGGAGCGAGGGATTAACACAGAGATGCACTTGAGGTGGCCGAAGATTGAAAAATAACAGATAATGGCAACGCAATATAAGTATCTAGAAGATGAAAATCACAGGCCCAGCTCCTCCTGCTAGACCTGAGAATGTAGGATTTAAATGGTCAGCTGACATCAAAGCAGTGTACCGATCTGGGAATGGTACTGTGTAGTTTAAATAATGACTGACCGCTGGTTGCCTTAACGAAACCAATGTCTTCCCAATAAAACCACAACAACCCTGATGGCATTTAAAACCCTCCGTACCCCTCACAACAACTATTGGCATGTACAACAAATTAAGAAGTATTTGTGCAATCTAGGTATTGTAGTCAACCTTCAAAAAATGACTAATTTGTTTAAAATGTTTATGACACAATGACATATACAGCGGGAGAAAAGAAGCCCTCAAAACTAGCCAGCTAAAACTGCAAGATAGGCCTGCTTGGTCTAGTTCCTAGTTGTACCTACTGGATTATTAGAAACATTGCATTGAATCAAAGTAGTAAATCACTGTTCACCTGGGCCAAAACGGAATCCAGTAATTTCAATGAGGCAAACCAAATATAGATTAATTTGTAGTAAAAATTATTTAGAGCACAATTAAGTTATTTACTTTATTAAGTAGAGTGACTAACCAAAACTCATTCAGAAATCTAATGATCCATAAAAGGCAATTAAATGCAACCTAACCTAAGCGTGATTCAGTCAGGAATTTTGCCCAGGGTGTTTTGTAAGTTTATAAAATTACTGCAAATAGCATTTGCATGGCCAAAGCTAATAGGTATGTCCTTAAGCACTCTGAGCTTCTTTGATGGGCCGTCCCTCAACCTTACCACTACACAGCACCTCAGAGTACAAGGCAACCTCCTCAGAACACAAATGCATCTCAATCTGGGGAAAAATAGTAAACTACTAGAGCACTTTATAAACTAGTCTTTATAAACTAACTAGGCATTTTATCTGACGGAAGGAGACCAAGGAGTCCACAAATCATATGGAAATCCTAACCAAACACAGACGCCGCCTAACCAATAAGAACTGGGAGTTTCTGGCCCACTTAACAGTCTGTGGTTAGCGAGATCTGGGACCAGTTCAAACACTGCTTTGCTTCCGTTATAACTGCACAAATCATGTGTGCACAGTAAAGAAGAATGTTCCCCGGAGTGATTGAAACCCTTTAATGAAAAATTCAAAAACCGAAAAACTGGAAGCCTGTATACGTGTGTGTAAGACTACCCCAGCCTGGCAGAGGGAGCAATCAAACTGAAAATATTAAACTAAATATAGGAATGGGATTAAGCGTTTTTAATCGAAAGGCAGTGTATGTAGCTATTTTTCATTGTAATAAGGTGTATGTTTGAATAGATATAAGGTATAAATAAATAACAAATATAACATTTGAATACTGGCCTTGTGTCCACAATTTAGTGGATTCCCCACAATCACCGATTTCCCAGAAAAAAATTAAACACGGTCTCACTTGCCATCCAGGACGTCCCAGCTCATACACAATCAACATTTTTAAAACCATTTCTGCTATAATTTTCATCACGACGGTAGTAAAGAGTCAATTTAGCATGAAACATTTTCTTCTGCACTGACAGGACATGAATGGGCTGAGAGAAAGTGAGAGAGAGATAAAATTGGAATGATAGGGTTGGTCCATCAAGATCCAATAAAGGAGTGCGCCTCTGGCAGGAGCGGCATCTTAGCCCGAGTTTACAGTTGGCCATGTGCATCCCATAAAAAACGTAACTAAGACGATTAATTGATTACACCCGGGAGTTCTAAAGACCGCAGCTTCATTTTAGCGGGTCATGACTTTGCTGAGGATTAAACTTTATTTTGCTAAAAGTACACACGCATATTTCCAGTTGCTAGATAGCTGTCTGCGAGATAATGAACCAGATTTTAAAACTGGTAAAAAAGAACAGCATAAGGTCAACATGTAGAACTGGAAAAGAAAATTCCAGAAAACATGACTAAGACTATAAAAAAATTTCCGTCGAATATTAACAGTTAAAACTTGAAAAGTAATGTAAATATGAATATTAATCTAAATCGCCTCTACAATTCTGTACTTTTAACATTTTAAAACCCTAAGGAATCTTATTTGCTGGTACATGAACACCACATCTATTTAGTTATTTTGTTAAATGAATAAAAATCTATATTTATATCATACATGACCAACAACTAACAACCATTTCTGCATCAGTTATGGATTATGAAAAGTCCAGACCCACACATTTGCATTTCTTAGAAGCACTTCAAAGGGATTTTGAGCATACTCACAAATAAACAGTCAGAGCTGTTTCTGCAGTTTTTCTCTACGTTTAAAGTATTTGTACGGAATGGAAACGACTTCAACTAGTTCTAGTTCAACTGGTGAAAAATCAGTGGCTCACTGAGGCTGCGGGCCTCGAGGACAGGAGTAGCCCGTCGCTGGTGTAAAACAACAAACTAGTGAAGCAGTCAGGGACTCACCATCGTCACTGGTGTGGGGTCCTGTGCCACTGTCCACCTCTTCGATGGTGCCTGGTTCACTGTCGTGAGGACTGTCGCTAAGACGGACAGACAGCAAAAAGATATGAGAAAAAGACAGAGAGACATAGCATGCTTGGCATAACAGTACACACAGTAATCACGCTCCTGTTGAGGTAACACACAGTAATCACGCTCCTGTTGATTTGACACACAGTAATCACGCTCCTGTTGTGGTAACACACAGTAATCACTCTCCTGTTGAGGTAATACAATTTCAGGTTTGTCATTTGGCATTTTTCAATGGCCACTGTACAACAGATTAGGATGAGCTGAGACATCTTCTAGATTCTTGGTTTTTGTATATCACTGGTGTTTGTGCTCAGACCCTTATTCCACAACACGCCCCATTCTGATGCACAGCCTTGAAGAATGCTAACTCGCTAACCCAAGGAGGAACAGCCGCCAGCTCTCACCAGTAGTCCTCCCCCCCAGTCATGCACTTCTCATAGACTGGCCCGTCCAGCTGCCGGAGGCCAGGGAAGATGGCCTCATGGTGGACAATGATGGTCATGATGACCTCATTGACATGTGCCTGGCAGGACACCGGGTCCTGTCCATCGGGGATGGGCATCAGGGTGGGGCCGAAACAGATGGCCAGGTTGTAGGGGTCCATCATGTTCTCGTCGCTGTACTGGGACAAGCTGGTGGTGGCAATGACAAACAAATCACCATGGTGCCATTTTAGGCTTCGTCAAGGCTGACTGAATTTCAGCATGGCCAATGTGAACACCCAGAGTTAACAAAATAAGTTCTTTATTACTAAGCAAAGCATATTTAATTCATTAAAAGCCTGCGATTCTCTTCACCCGTACTGATGTTAGCTACTTTAAAACTAAATTTTTTTCTGTTAATAAAAACTGGTGTGAGCGACAAGTTTATCTGGATATCTGATTAACACTCATTACCCGGCAGACTCACTGATTAAGGAAGGCAAACAGGTATCTCATGACAACTATGGTGGCGCGAGGTAAAGTCCCTATAATCTGCTGGAGGTGATGAGCTCTCTCTGCACCAGATTCAAGTTCTGAAAAAAGACAAAAACTTGTAAATCTCTGCAGTCTACATGTGTTCCAGGCACAATTACACCGCTCGTTAATCAAACCACCCCAAGCACATGAACGGGGCAATCAGCGACCAGGCCACCTGCAAATCGCATGGGTAATTGTGCGTAAAGATCAGATTATAAATAGTAGACACGTGTGCTCCCACCACCAGAGCAGAACCAAGAACCAAGGCTCTGTGAAAGGCTAATTTGGAGCACTTAATGTTGGTCTTAATTATGTTAATCAGGTAAAGGCACCCAATGATGTCGCAGCCATTCCTGCATGTGTCCACAGGTGCTGCAGCCTCATGGGGCAGCATCGTTGGAATCTCACGGGAAGGTCATGTGTTTGCTGCAGGCCAGGGCTGACTTTTCACCTCCGCAGGCAGTGGGCGCTTACTTGTTGTCGCCATCAGGTCCAGGAAGCGCTCCTTGGGGAAGAGCGGGCTCTCCAGCCCCCGGAAGTAGAGCTTCAGAACCCCCGCCACTGAGTTGATGTCATGGTCGCCACGGTCGTCCACGAGTGGGTCCTCGCCTGGAGAACACAGTCCAGGCTTATACACGTGCCCCATATTTCTCTTTCATTATCATTATTTTCTCTTTATGCGTCGACAGCTAATTCACAAAGACCGTGGGTGTTCAAACCCAAGTACAGCGCAGCATGCTAAAATATGGAGGATGCTCTTGGAGGAGCCCCCTCTCTTTAAGTCAACCCATCAACCTAAGTACCATGGAAGATGTTAGTGCAGTAATTAGCCGATCCGAGTCCTTAAGTGCTTGGCCAAACCCAAAGCCAGTCCTTCAGGACTAGGATTTGATACTCCTCACTAAGGGACCAGGCATAAACATGACATTGCCTTCCATCAACTTTGTGGACAATACCATGCAAACAGAATGGAAAAAAAACAAATGCAAAGGAACAATCCAGCATTTGCTTTTCAGTGACATCATTTATCCTGATTGTTGTTTGTAGCCCCCACCCTCAAACCCCCAGGAGCTCCCTGAAAGGGCTAATAGACAGCCAAGCATTGTGGCAAGCTGAAAGACCAAGTCGGGGGGGCAATAAGAGCTGGATAGATGGGGAAGGTTAGATGGGAAAAGTCTCTGTGTTTAGTTAGCAGCTGTAGAGGTTGAACCGCTGATTACTAAGTTTGTGTTTTGTTGCTTTATCATTTACTTTAGAGCTAAAATAAATTTTGAGTTTACATGGGGTGTTTTTCCTTTGAGTCACCTACTTTTGTCGTACTTATTTTTTACAATGATGCCGAATAAAAGGCATACACTTCCCCCCGTGTCTCCATCTCTGGTCTCTCTAGGATCAGGCACGCCCCCACGCATTACATTGTACATTCTTCTGAACACATTGTGAGCAGAAATTGTTCCTAGCCTCAGTTCCTGGAGCGACGTGGACAACATAGCAGAGATGCTCTATGTTTAGGTCAACTGAAGGCCTCGAAGAAAACACTGATGAGCTGGAGGCCAACAAATTTTCCTTCAAAATCAATTAGAGGGGAAAATTGGCGCGGCCCCGGGGAACTAACCTCTCTCAAATGAATTTTTAATGTCGTTGACTTCGACCAGCGATCCCGGAACTCGAAATACACCCTGCTGCTGGAGACCTGTGAGGAGAGAAACGTGAGCTCGCCTTTTGGTGCAAGCAAGCAATCTATAAACTCACCAGCTCTGGAAACATAACCGTACACAAGAAGAAGAAAAGAACAGGTCCCTCTGTGCTGAGGCCAGCTTCCTGAGCACAACGTCTTTGCTGGCCGCCCTATGAAACCCTAGCTACTTCCTTAAACTTCTTATGGTCAGGAATATTTCAGACAAGTAAAAACACTGTTCATGAAGTGGACTGTCAAAGATACTGGGGTCAGTTCACTGGCTCACAACTCACGCTCCAAACCCTATATTCCGCCTGGGTAATAGGCTTCCCCTGTTTGCACAGCACATACTATAGGCAAGTCAGAGCAATGCGCTGTCAGTCACATTTACAGGGTACACTTCATCCACTAAGCTGACACGACTCAAACCAAGTGCATCTGATCAGGTAAGACAATAGACATTAAAATAGACATAGTTAAAGTACATTCAACAATGGCCCATACCTGGTTGGAAATTAAAACAGAATTAGACTTGGTACAGAGGTCCATTTCACTCATTTGTTCTGTGTTTTTCATACATTTTATCCATATTTTGTAAAACTCATGAAACCTAGAGATAAAATTAAGGCTGAGCAAGAATCAAATCCAGTAGAAAATTCAATAAAAATAAATTAAATAAATAAAAAAAACGACCTGACCTCTAGAAGCTAATGGAAGAGATACTACAGTATGACTGCTGACTACATTTTTGTATCATACATCAAACGGGCCTGACAAAAGGGAAGACTTTGCCCACCATTAAAATTTAAGTTCACGTTGCCAGCACGCTCCACTCACCATAAAGGTTGATGTAACGAATGCAGCTCTCCACCACCCCCGGCACAGGTTGGCCAGAGTCCTGGAGAAAACGGTGCAGACCACGGTTAGTACAGAGCTGAAACAAGGAGAAGGTGCACCAGAAATACCCCTGACTGATTAGGCCCGTCACCGAAGAGTTTAAAACACAAAATTGTCAACACTTCCAGAAACTGTCAACCTACTCGTTTCTGACAGACTGGTTAAACATATCCCACACTCCTCCATCATGGTGGAGCAAGAATCCCCCCCCCCCCGCCATATAATGGTTGTGACTTCTGTGTAGCTTTTATTAGTGTGCATGCGAAAGGGGTAAGGGACAGAGGAGAAATGAGATTGGCTTGCAATCAACGAGCCTTTTTTTTTTTTTTTTTAAGGAACTCCATTTAGATCGTACCTGGTCCTGGGTACGAGCGCTCCATCTTGCCCTGGGACAGAAAGCGGCTCGGCAGGTGAAAACAAAGGAAGGGAAGGGAGGCGAGAACCATAGCCGTTAGAGAGAAACAGGAAGAGGAAGCAGGCCTGACATGAGGCCCAGAACCCGGAAACCAAGCGATGGAAGCTTTTATGGGTCCAGATGGAGAGAGAGAGGGGAGGAGCATGCTGCAGGATTATGACCAGCAGAGGTCCGTGACATGGGGTTAGAACTAACTTAGGTCTCAGAGGTCCGTGACATGGGGTTAGAACTAACTTAGGTCTGAGAGGTCCATGATTCAGAAAATACGGGCACTTCTTTCTTTTTTATAATATAAAAATCTTCTCATATTTATATATATTTTTTTACAGGCATAATTTTATATACATATATATTTTTTGGTATTGTAAATTGTAAAAATAATTCTTTCAGCACTAGCTGATAAATAACTTTCACAAAACCATGTTGCAATGTCCACCCTCTCTCTGCCACACACCAGCTTGACGTCCATCTCCGTGATCAGCTGCACCATCAAAGCCACGCCGAGGAATTGAGAGGTCAGGTCGGGGTTAATCAGTGTTACAGGCGCAAGCGAGTGGTGAAGCATGGGGGGTCACCACAAAATGCAGTGGGAGACAAGTACCTTGATGAAAGCCTCCATGTTGCCGTTAAACAGCTTATGGTTAAATACCGAGCGAGGCCTAGCCTTCCGTGTTCTCTGTGGCTTAGGGGGGACTGTGGGAGGCCTGGGGAGATGGTGAGGGGTGGGGAAAACAAAACACCAAACACAGTGAGACATTCGGGTAGAGTGAAGGAGCATACCAGACACAGTGAGACATTCGGGTGTAGTGCAGGAATACGCCAAACACAGGGAAACATTCAGGTGAAGTGAAGGAGCATTCCAGACACAGTGAGACATTTGGGTGGAGTTCCGGAATACACCAGACACAGTGAGACATTTGGGTGGAGTTCCGGAATACACCAAACACAGTGAGACATTTGGGTGGAGTTCCGGAATACACCAAACACAATGAGACATTTGGGTGGAGTTCAGGAATACACCAGACACAGTGAGACATTTGGGTGGGAGTGAAGGAGTACAAGCCCGAGCACTTCAGAAAACAACAGAACAGACGATTACATTTCCTGTTTGTGTCTTCTGCATGTTTAAAGGCAGGATACATGATTTACATTGAAAGACCCTGGGCCACATGGTTCTGTCTGGTAAATCTAACCACCAGTTAACATATAATAACCACTACTGTCACTAAACATTTCTCGAGTTACTGAAAATTTTGACGTACTTAATGGGGACCAAAATGAAGCATTACAATACAATTTTTGTGGTTTGGACGCTAGCTATATGACCATTATAAATACGTAAAATGAACCCCAACCTATTCCACCGCTAAGTGGACTGACACAACGCAATGAAAATTATCATCTCCGGAAGTCTTTTCTTTTATATTCTTTTCTACAGTTGGTTCAAAGGAGTCAGGGGATAAAAGTTTCTCTAAGGGGAAAACAACACAAATAGCTGAAACCATTCAGCAGCAGCGAAAGAATCCTTCAGTTTCATTGTAAAAGCTACACGTATGCACCAGCTATAACCACAGACGGTTAACCCCGCAAGCCCCCTACAGTACTGCTTCCAGACTGATGAAGTCGAACGCACACCACCACGTGGCCCCCGGCCCTACTGAACATTATCCACACTGCTCAGCAGTAAATTTCAGTGGGGACAAAATTGTCTAGACCTTTAATAATTTTAGCTACAGATACAAGGATGCTAGAGTAGATTATTTGTTGATTCGTGCAGTACTTTCCATCTTCAATATATCAATACGTCTATCGACAGAATTTACCATGCATGGCTAGCTGTGTTTGAGCACAAAACGCATTTCTAAAAATGATCACTATTAGACTACAGTTGGAAACCTAATTCACTTTGGTTTGTGTTTGCTTTGCCTGCCCACTGATGAAAGGTTCTACAGAGATTGGCAGTACTCGTGCTGGTGAGCACAGGAATCCCATAGCACTAATGCTGCTCCTGTGTTCCCACTCTCTGACTGGATGCTGTAATAATCCCCTGATTGAGCCCTCTGTAGCCCAGGAGTTGTAAGACGGATCAGCTGATGGTTAATTTCAGCAGAGATCCCCCAACTTTCACCCCTGAACGTCCGGGAGATTGCTAGCCTCAGTTCAATTTAACTAGTGCGAGGCCTACAGCCAAAGTGCTGAAGAGGAATTAAGATGCCGGACCACCCCTTTGAGATATATTTGTAATTTCCACAGGGCTGTTCATAAGTTAATCGCGACACTAACACGATTAACTATCACTAAACAGCTATTCAAGTTTCTTGTTCTAGTCCAGAAGAATTTGCCAAGATGTTTGCTTTCATTAAAGGTCTTACCTCATCATTCCGGATTCAGTCTTCTCTCCTGAAAAAAAGGGGCAGAAAAGATCAGCATTAAGAATTAGGATCAGGCTAAGAGTGCACGGTTGGACCAAACTTTGGCAGGGGGACAACTCGAAAGATTTAATGAGAAAATTAGGATTTGGGGGGGTTTGGGGGTGTTATTGAAACAGAGAGAATGGTGCATCAGACACACCACTCCTAGCACAATGGCATTCAGCAGTCGCCGTAGAAACCTCAGGGAGTGCCCAGCGGGAGGCAGGGATAGAGCCTAGGAATACCGTTTTTTTATATTAACACCTAATGCCCCATAACGGGCTTGACTCCTCTCCACTGACTGGGTATTAACCACACAGAGAGAAGTGACAGATTGCATGACCAAGAGGAGCCCATCTCTGGGGGTGAAGACTGAAACCAAAGTGGGTTTTCTGTTAGTGCTTGAAGCAGTGTTTACGGGGCGGATTGAGAAAAGCCGTTGCCAGTTTGGTGCAACATCCCGACCCCCAAACCCACCTGATGACGTTCCGCAAATGTTTCAGAAATGCTAGTGAAGCACCCACCTTCACCCAGTGTCTGCTTGAGGAGTTCTTGCTTGGCCTGCAGCTTGGTAATGAGGTTGCTGCCATTCAGGAACTCTTTAAATTTCTGTGAACGGAGAGGAGGTGCTGGTGAGTCCTATAAATAAAACATAAATTCTAAAACAGTACCTATTCAGCATTATGGGAGAGAAAAAACTTGCAATGTGGGCTTTTTATGTAGCTACAGCTACTACTAGTGATACCGTAACTGCACTGTTTGCCATCGTTTGGTTAACTCCTGGTGGCCACCTCTGCAAGCTAATACAAGTAAATCCTAGTGGCAGAACTTTCCTTCTTGTTTTTGAAATGGAAATCAGCGTCAAACACAGCAGGTACTCACGGTGAAATAAAACACCTCAGTCTCTTGCTGGTTCGCCCTCCTCTTGCCGACGTTGACCTTGCTCATGTAGCCCTCCGAGGCCGCCAAACGCACAGACTCGTTGGACCGGCAGTGCTGGAAGGCGTCGGACATGTCAAAGTCCTCCACCGTCAGCATGTCCTGCAGGGTGCGCATGGTGGCGTCCAGGGTCTTCCTCACCTGCACCGAGAACAAACTTGCCAGTTTAATGGTTTAGCTCCTTGGTTTTAAAGGTGGAGGCTGCCAGGGGTCACCTGGGGGGCCTTAGCACATTTATTTTTATTTTTTTACATTTGCCGTTGTATTGTCAATGGGTTTTTAAAGACCCGGCCAAAGACCTGGGGGCCCCGGCCAGAAGCTTATGCTATTTGGGAAGCCTTGGCATGGAAAGGTTTGGGAACCCCTGGTTTAGCGGACAGGGCGGTTTAGCTAGTGAATGGACCGTCAACTGGCCTTTGGAATTCATGGGCTGATGCAACAGGGGATTGGAATCAAAGTAGAAAACTTACCTCCTCCAACAATATCTCAAACCACAATCCTGAATCTACCCCCAGGAACTGATTGATAATCCTTGAATTTCATCTTGATTATATTGCTTGTTTGTAATTGATTTGTATGTTACCTCCTTAATAGCACTTGTACCTATTTGCAGTACTTCTTAATAGGGCATGGTAGCTCAGTACCTGTTATTTCATACATAGTTAACCGCTAAACTATGGTACTTTTGTATGTCGCTCTGGATAAAAGTGTCGGATAAATGACAAAAAATTAGTGGAAATGAGCTAAAAAAGTAAGAGCGCTTGAACTAACACCCACACTGATATATGACCTGTAAATATGGACGCCGGCTATTTGATAATCTCAAGTCCTTCAGGGCAGAAAAAATTACTTCTCCTCATTATCTGCCCAGAAGGACGGGAGATTATCACTGTCTGGCAGGAGCCAGTACAACCCCAGGTCCAGCATTAGTGGCTGCCGCAGGTAGCCACACCACAACTCGAAGCCACTGGCTCTCGTCCCGTAGTTCAAAGCTACAGCTCCTACCCAAGGGGTTGCAGGTCGTTGCAGGAGGACTTGGGAGGCACTTAAAACAGAAATACAAACATAGCTGATCCATGTAAGTTCACACATGACAATATCTTTGAATATCTTTTTTGGAGCTATTGTCCGGGTTTTCTTGTAGAGTTCATG
>JAOVYW010000084.1:5475212-5538625 GCA_025775045.1 Hiodon tergisus | reverse complement strand
CACAGCTCAGCCAGGTCTACCCTCATCTGGGCCACCACCAGCACAGCTCAGCCAGGTCTACCCTCATCTGGGCCACCACCAGCACAGCTCAGCCAGGTCTACCCTCATCTGGGCCACCACCAGCACAGCTCAGCCAGGTCTACCCTCATCTGGGCCACCACCAGCACAGCTCAGCCAGGTCTACCCTCATCTGGGCCACCACCAGCACAGCTCAGCCAGGTCTACCCTCATCTGGGCCACCACCAGCACAGCTCAGCCAGGTCTACCCTTATCTGGGCCACCACCAGCACAGCTCAGCCAGGTCTACCCTCATCTGGGCCACCACCAGCACAGCTCAGCCAGGCCAAGCTTCGCCTGGGCCCACGCCAGATCGGACAGCATCGGGGTGCAACTGGTTGCACTGCTGCAGCACAATTAATCTGTTTAGAGAATACGGCGACAACATAGTTTTAAAGACCGACGCTCAACCCGCCCCCCTATGCCCCCGCTCTACACCCGACACAGGAACATCAATATTCCCCACAGCAGAACAACCGTTCATAACACGTTAACACGTGATCGCTATCTCCAGTTTGCAGTTGCAGAATGTTGCGCATTCACAAGGAAAGCAAGGAATCCTGAGTTCACTCATGGGTATGTGTGTGTTCGCATGGCGCGTTTTCCCTTTCCAGCTTCTAACCTTTAACAACAGTTCATATTGTTTGTCTGTGTTTGATGAGCGTTTTAAAAGCTAAGAACATTCAGGTTCACAGGCCATGTCAATTAAGCACTAATCTCTACATAGAGAGGAGCCTTTGTGGAACAACTGACAAGATTTCATCCCCTGGGGAAAAAAATAGATCAGACTTTTTTATTTCTCAACGGCTTCTCTGTATTAATGTTAATGGCATACTAATGTAGCATCTAGGCATACCTTCCCAAGCTTAGTGGAAATGTGTTCCTAGTAATGTGACGCCAAGAAACAAGGGGCTGTTTGGTCCCGTTTCATACTCTAATTTTAAAATTGAACCTACTTTCTGTGTGTGTGTGCATGTGTGTGCGTGTGTGTGCGTGTCAAAATCAGATATAAAATTATTTTATTTAGTCCTACAGAACTGGCAAAAGCTTTGCCTTTAATTTGCCATCCGTCTGTCTGTCTGAAAGATTTTATTTATATACACACACGCACGCACGCATGCACGCGCAGGCACGCACGCACAAAACACACACAAAACACCACCAATGCCTGGACAGGGAGGGCTGACAGAAGAACAGCAAGCCTAAATACAAAGACCTTTAAACGACACAATCAGGCTTTCATTAATGTACACAATTTAGACAAGGCTTAAACAGCCGGTAATAAATACAGATTTATTAACTATGCATTCATTTGTAGCTATATAAAATTTTAAAATGACACAATCAGGCTTTCATTCATGTACACAGGTTAGACAAGGCTTAAACAGCCGGTAATAAATACAGAGATTTATTAACCCTGCACTTTAGGTATTTCAAATTAGAAAAGGTTGTTCCAGGAAGTGATAAATCTTACTAAAGCCTGCCCCCCTCCCATCCTCTGAGTCTTGTATGAAATTGAACTGCTCTAGTGCACATACCAACATAAGACACCTATTTGTAACACATAACCTTTCAACGGTTATGTATTCCTGGATTTAAGAAGTTCTTGAGATGGGTGCAAAGTGTTGTCACCACGTTAATTCTACCACAAAAGAACTTGACATTGGAGCTGGCTACACTACAGAAACAGGGAAAAGGGTGTTCGATCCTTGCATCCCCATAGGGTGTGCAGGTTCTCTTTTGCACAGTATCGAATCAGTTTTTATCCAGCTATTTTTAGTATTTTCAATTATTTCAAAAAGCATATTTTAACTAGACGTGAGGTTATAACGGAGCTATAAAGGAGATTGAACAAAAGCCACACCATTAAAGTCTTCTATCACAATGTCATAAAAATAATTTTATATCTGATTCTGATGAACTCCTGTAGACCCGCATTCACACACTGCCACATGTCAGACGCCTATTTCAGTGAAGTTTATAGCACACCATCCCCTGCCATTCTGTGTAAATTCAGGCATAATGGATTCTGAAATGATGCGGTCATCCAAGAGCAAAGGCACTTTTTAAAATTTATTTTTGTTTATTCTATTTTTAGAAAAATATTTAAAACTAATAATAATTAATAGGTAGGTAATATGAAATCTACCCTGAAAAGCTGGACTGTACTGGGAAGGCCCCTACCTTCAAAATTAGTATTAGGCAGATAAATCTATTGCTGTGTATTTTTTTGAATTACTCACGTGCACACTGCCTTACCTGAACCCCTTTCCGCTAGGACCTATGCAATTGGAAATCTGGAAATCTGGAAAGCTTCTGACCGTTTACAAAAGAAACAGATCAAATAACATTTCAAAGTACGCTGATTATTATTTGAGTGCTATTGCTTGTGAAAGAGCGGGTATGCAAGATCCTCTGTGACTCACCAACTTGTTTGGTTTATTCAATAACTATTTGCAGTATCAGTGCTGCAATGCTAAACAATAAGGCTTTGAAATAATAACAAGTGTTTTAAAAGCATCGGTCTCTCTCTTTTTTCCTCCAAAGTTCATTTTGAATGCAGTAGGAATGGTTCCAGGCCAGAACCTTTGATGAAGTACGTCTTCCGTGACTGAGCCATTTTACATTAATGCAATTATCTCGTTTCCGATTTGGTGATACACAGGGGCGGATTCATCAAGAAATTACTAAGATATAAAACTAAGACGGCCTACTTCAATACAGGACCTGAAATAAAAAAAATATATGTTTTTTTTTACAAATAGTCAAAAAACAAGAAAACATGAATTATTCTCAATTCTCTGCACTGTACAATGGATCAAAGCAGTAGTAAACAATGATCAGTCTACTCTACTTGGTGGTAATACACTTAGTGGACTACCCACTGAACTGTAGTTCTCCTCTTTATAACCTACCTGCAGGAACCAACGGCCACTCTTGACACTCTGGCATAGGATCACAGGAGAAACCCGGCTTTTGTTCAGCCACTTCAGAAGACCCTGCCCGAGCTGGCTGGCTGGATTGTTGTATTCAACAATGCGCAGTTTCTAAATGTTCTTAATAATCCTGAGTTTCCAACTATCTGTACGAATATCTAACAAAATCACAGGCTGCACAACACACAACGGTTTTCTTATTTTAGGTGTCAGCTTCAACACCTGACCACGGGCTACTCGTGACCTACTCAAAGCACCAAACGTCAGCAGTGGTTAAAAGGATGGACGAGTGTAGTAGTATGAACACTGTTCTGTCCATCATACTCTGCGTAGTGATTTATGGTTCCAGCCTTTAAAGCTTGATCCTCCGTCAATGTCTTACTGTAATCCCATGAGATCTGTGTAGTGTTACCTCTTTGGGGGGAAAAAAACCCTCACTTGCTCCGCCCTCAGTTTCACCAGGTACACTTCAGAAACCCCAAGGCACATCGTATCCAAAATTGAGTCACAAGCGGATGGACCTTGATGCCTGTCAAGAGGCAGGAGTCACCTGCTCCAATAGGCTGACCCACAGCAAAGGGACTCCACTGATCTGGGTATAATACGCTGCTGGCCACCAGTCAGTGGAAAGAGGTTGGAGGCAGAGCCAAAGCCGTCGGCATGTCCCAGCGGTACTGAGAGAACCTGGTCTCAGCTGGACCAGCAGGCCACTGGGACAAGTTCCAGGGTGGGGGGGGGGGCAATTGGCAGATTTCTGCCTGGATTGGGCTTTTTAAAGGTGTAAAACGATGCCTCGCGTTACTGTATGTTCGCCATTTAAAGCCCTTTAATGGCCAAGCTCCATACTTGACCACTGGGAGAAAATATGTGGGTTTTATTTTATTTTATTCCCACACTTAAAAAGAGAAAATAAAAACGCTGAGCTCAAGCTCCACCTCACCAAATGTAGACACGTGGACGCTGAACAAGCCCTGAAACCTATCCACATCAGACTTCGGGGCCATATTACCGGGGGTTGGGGGAAGGGGCAAAGTTGAATTTGAAGGTTAATTTTTTATCTGCTGATGAAAAAAAAAACAGGCAACTCTGAGGGAGGCAAAAGCCTGACCAATCGGCACCAGCACATCCCGATACAGAGAATAGCCAATAAAGTCTTGACGTGAATGGGAATGGGCTACAGAATTTCTCCTTTGAGTCATTCCAGAGAGAAAAACGCCACTTTGCTTTCCTCCCTTCTGCGGCCAACGGAAATCGCCTGCAACAACCTGAGAGCGCCATTGATTATTCATGACACATACCGTGCCAAGAACGACTTGGGAACCGGGTTTACTAATGGCTAGAGAAATGAGAGAGCACTGCGATGTTCACCAGAATTTCAGCCAAAGGAGAGCTTGCAGGTGTTCACAAGCTGCTGCCCATGAGGACGCGTTCCGCCAGTTTTTGTTGAAAACCAAAGAAAGAGCCCAGCCTCAATTGACAAGGCCTGACGCATGCTATGGAGATGGGCTTTGTGCTTCTGCATCCATGTGAAAGCACCATGCAGCAATCAGTTCTCAGAGAGAAGTATGCCGACGTTCCACTGTAGCTCACTGAATTCCTTTATATAAATAAATGTGAATTTGTTATTGTTATTGTTAATAATGATTATTTTTTTACCGTTTACATAGGATAGCATAGTGTAGTTTTTATTTTTGAATGGTACACATTTCCTTGTAGCTGAATGTCATGCTATAGCGTCTTCAGTTCTCTTTTCTTCATTATTATTGAAATCATCGTCGCTTTACAGAATTTTTTTGCCCAGGTCTTTTTTGCAGAAGACATTTGCACAGTACTGTATTACCCATTTTAAAAATAGCGAATCGCAGCCTAAACCACATAAAACTGTCCCCTTTATTGTCGTAGTGCTCTGAAGTTTCAGTTTTATCCTTGATGAAGGTGAAACTGTTTCTACGCTACGCTGCATAACCTGCAGTCTGTTCACAGAAATGCATTTTTCTGGAAACTAAATTAGGGGAAAAAACCAGGCCAGCTGGCTTGTTTCTGCCCTCTTTAATGTCTCTGACAAATTGTAATGGCCACCAAGGGATAGGGATTTAATTTATATCTAAATGTGTACGTTATAGCCTATTTTCAACATGGAAAACTTTCTAAGCACAAAGTTCCAAGTAAAAATGATCTTTCATACGTATGTAATTATATATGCAGTTTTGCTGCATTTATACTGAAAAAAACTGATTATGGAGCAAAAGGTCTTCAGATCATAAATGTTTTACCATAGTTCAGCTCACACGTGCACAACATACACTACAAGAATTTGTACACTTCCAGTGACGCTAGCACCACTGAAAGTAAAAGTAAACAGGAAATGAGATTTGCTTGGCCAGATACCAAAATGTCTACTTGCACTAATCGACTCAGTACTCAGTAAAACTAAACCACATGGACAAACGCAACCCAAACCATAGTCCTGTTTTAATTAACGTCATTCACTTATTACAGGAAAGCCTTCACAAGTGCAACTTCACGTTAACTTAGCTACAAAAAGATGCTAAGTAATTCTGGTACATTTAGCGTCAACACACAACCAACATAAATTATTTGCAACAATACATCCCAAAAATGTGTCATTTTAATTCACAAGAAGATGCCTGTCCTTGTGGAAGACTGTTATGGTGATTACAAAAACACAATTAAATACGGACATAATAAGAACAGCAGAATCATTCAATCGTAGTTAGTGCATTTTACTAATTTGATCCGGACTAAGCCCACATGAAACATTCTTCATTATATTGACAGGTTTTTCAGAATAAAATCAATGAATAAACAAAGTTGGCACCTTAACTTCTTTCCAACTTACAAGAAATCCATTTTTTAAAAGACTCAGTCGTCATGTTCCACTTTGAAAGAAACTTGTGTTGAGCATAAACAAAAATAACGAAAAAATGAACTCTGCACGTCGTTTCCACTAAGCTTGGATGGGTATCTATAATACCTACGATACCTATTCTTCTCTAGGGGAGCTTTATTTTTCTCACACACCAGTGCGGAGATGAACAAGTGATTCAACTGTGTGAAGGAAGTCATTCTAAAGGAGATGTTCTCCTTTACGGTCTTCAAAGAAAATGAATTGGCCTCCTGAGAGAAATTGGGAGATGGCTGCAAACTTCTATGATTCCAACAGGCCAGCATTTAGGGCCAACAGCATAGGGCTCGATCTCCTTGCTGACTAATCACAGCAGGGCCACAGAAGACAAACGACAGACAAATTTAATAAAAAGGAGCAAGATCACGAGCCATCCTCTGCATGCAAGCCAGGGCATACCGCCAGGGAACACAACTCACTGAATTAGACAGACTAGGACAAAGAACACAAACAGTGTAGTGAGGCAAATTTAAATACAGTTAGGTCTCATCTGGCCAATCACGATGAAACAGCAGAGGACCTCCCGAAAAGGTTTACACAATAATTTATGAATAAACTAAGAGACACCTTAGCATGGTCCAATTCAAATTATATTCAAAGTTACCTCATTATCAATATAACATGATTTATCCAGGGTACGACAACAAGGCCATGTCTGAGGTTTAAATCCACAATTTGCTACTCAGATCAGTGAGAAAGCACTAAATCTCCTAACCCTTCTTATTTTTTTATTTGGAATTTCAAAAAAATAACTTTCGCCAATTACGCTATAGCATCTTAACTAACTGCCACAACTCTCACCACCAAACGCTAGAAAAGAAAAACTAGTCTGTTTTCCACTCTGCATGCTACACAGTTCGCATAAGAGGTTCAGCCCCAATTAGAGGAGAGGCACTTCACTCTATGTGGTACTTTCAGCCAGCACGCACCCAGGAAGTTGAAAGGACACACTCAATAGCAACGAGCCAGGCGAAAACGATTCACGCCTCCCCAGCCTCCGGCGGTACTCTGCCGATTGCGCTCTCCCGGTCACAACCGGCTAATGACATGAGCTGGATTCAAATGGCAGCTCATGGGGCTCAGTCTGCTCTCAGGCGACTGCCTTTAACTACAGAGCCACTCAGTATGCTATGGGCCTCTTTCTAATCCTCCGATTTAACATTTTCCTCCATTGAAATGCAAATAAGTAAAATTGTGAGAGAACCTTAAATCTAAGAGGGTCAACTTTCGCCACCCAGTTCTGCAACGGTATCCATGCTCTTGTTTACCACAAACCGTAGGCACACCAATCGTACCACACCAACCCAATCTGGTCATTCACTTTATGTGAGAGCACCTGTAATAAGAAATCACAATAAATCAAAGTGTTAAGTCCGTTCACTAATGTTTAAACAGCATTAATGCTTAACCATAACAGAACGAGTCGGCACAAGGAATCTGAAATTGAGTGAAATTAAGTTCTCATTCATGCTTTTCATCAATCCACTTGTGGAGTTATTAAAATTTTGGAAGCTAAAGTCACAAATTCACAGTGGCCAGGAAAATCAAAATGATTTGAAAGGCTTCCCAGAATGTTTTGTTCAGATTCATAAACCCAGATTTAAATGTAGGCACTAACAGCTAAACCAAGACATAAGACACCAATTGGATATGGTTATCAATTAGTCAAAGACTGGCATCTTTTTGTGTCACCAAACATCCAAATGTGTTTTTTTTGTTTTTTTTTTAAAGAATTCAGTGGTTGTCTAAAGATGGTTAGCTAGGGAGCCCCATTGGTGTAATTTTAGACTGTAATCCCCAAGCGGTGAGGCTAAGCAGGCGGATATTTTCTTTTCCCAACTTTGCATTGAGAGTCCCATACCATGAACTTCATATGCAAAGTTTGAAGTTCCCCATCAAAGACCGAGTAAAAGAAAATGAAAACAGTGGCCCACATTCTATTTAATCGGTCACTCACTGGGACCTTCTTTTTGAACCAGTTCCTGCTTTGGCATAAAACTTTACAGCTGAAATTAAATTTGTGTGATCGGGTCCCTTGTTTCTGGCATGAAGGCGCATCGCTAATGTTAGCTACCCACAATGTTAGAGACACAGCTGATGGGAGAATAGAGGTAAACATTTTACAGCTTATTTATCAGAAAGTAGGGAAGGGGTGTGTCCTTAGACATGTCACTTTGGAATGCGAAACAATATCTAGCACAAATCTAAAAGCTTAGAGGGTTCCTGCACGCACAAAAATCTAGTCAAAAGGAGTGCATGACTACACAACATTGGAAAGATCAGCACATTTTCAAGCTCTAAGATCACAGACAAGCTGACAATTTGTCTGTAATATTGATGGATTCAAGGCAGAATAAAATATCCATGCTTCTGTCTGTAAACTAAACAAGAATTTCTCAGTGCCCTGCGGCCATAGCAGACCTCTCAAAAACAGGTTTTCACACCCTTCCCAAAACTGCACTTCCACTGAAACCGGACACTGAAATCCCTAAACCAAATTATTTCCAGAGAATGACTTTAGATTATTATGCCTAGCATTTTAAAGGGATTATCGAAACCCACCACGGCTAATCGCAGTTAAATCTCGGCTTTTTTACAATATAAATATTGTTTCATGTTGTAATCGAACCTTTTCTTTCTCTTACTGGTTGCTGCCTATCCAATCTAGACCAGTGGAGCTCAACCCTGGTCCTGGGGGACCCCTGTGTCTGCAGGTGTTTAGTCCAAACAATGCCTTAAGTTCTTTACATCAGCTCAATTGGGACAATTATCAGTCGACTAGTCTGACTGCTATTCAAAGAGAGAGGGGAAACCTCCTGTGTGGGGGTCCTCCAGGACCAGGGGTGAGCACCATTGACCCTAGACTAGCCGCCTTTCTATGTCTGGTTGCCAAAGCATTCATCCCTCTCTGGGAGTTTGTTTTCAAATTAATCTTTAGGAAGTTGACACAGTTGCCGGTGACTGTCTGAGCCCTCTAAGGCTTTTACTACAAAAGGACAGTGAAATTCAGATGTCTGCAATCTCAGGTAATCCGATAAAACCTTAAACGTCCTGTAATAGCTTTATTTTATTTATAAAGTGTGTTTCTTACAGAATGTACAAAGTGCTTTACAGAGAAAACAAAACGGAAAACAATACAATTAAATTTATACATTATAAGATAAGAATAAAAGGATAAAGGAATTAAGGGGGCTACAAATGATTAAATGCACGTTTTAAAAGATTGATCTTTAAGCATGCTTTAAAAAAAGACACTGAGTCTGAAGCCCTAATATAGTCAGGAACACCGTTACATAATATTGCCGCTCTAGCGGCATATCTCCTCAAGTCTTAAGTCTGGTTAAAGGTACAATTAAGAGTTCTTTAGCTGATGACCTCAAGCGCAAGAAGGGATATAAGTAATCAGAAGATCAGAAATGTACTTAGAGGAATGTCCAGGCCTGGCCTTAAAAGTAATTAATAAAATCAATTCTAAAGCAAACAGGAAGCCAGTGTAGGAATGCCAAGACATGAGATCTCTTATTTTATTGGTAAGGAGCCTCAATGCTGAATTTTGCACTAATTGAAGGCGAGACAATGCCAAGTGAGTTACAATAATCAAGACAAGAGGCGATAAAAGCAGTCACAGCCTTCTCAACATCAGTAATGGAAAGGAATGGCCTGATCTAAGAAATATTTCTCAGATCATAGTAGCAAACACGGAATAATTATTTGAGATGCTGGTCAAAACTCAGGGTCAGGGTCGAAGATAACAGATTCCTAGTGGCTGGTTTCAGATTTGAGATTCATATTAGCCTGAATCCGCTTACTCAAATGCCTAGGGCCTAGAAGTAAAACTGTTATAAATAATAGTATAATCTGTATTTAACCACAGAACATTTTGGGACACCCAATCTTTAATATATTTAAGACATTTTTGACAGCAAGCAGGCTGTCATTGAGTTTGATGGACAGATAAAGTTGAGAGTCATCTGTATGAAAACAATATTATGTTGCGTGAAAATGTTGCACCTTCCAATGGCTGTCCCAGAGGTAACAAATACATAATGAGCCTTGGATTGAACCTTGAGGAACCCTGCAAGTAAGGTTTTTAAGGTGATTAGGAAAGATAGTATGATCTGCAGTATCTAAGGCCGCATCTGTATTCAGAAGGTAATTTGATACTTTTAGGAGAGTATTTTCAGTGCCGCGGTAAGAACAGAATCCTAACCAGAGTTTATTAGAGTTTAATAAAGCTTTTAGCTGGTTTGACACCACTTTCTGACCCCTTGGAAAGAATGACTCACGTACAATTGTCCATGAAGGTATTTCTATGGCATTGCTATATCAAATAAAACTTGATTCAGTGAATATTTGATTAAATTTCATTACTGTTAATTTCAATATAATTTCATGTAAAGGTTTAGTTTCTTGTGTATCCTTCACTCAGCAGTGCATTTAACATGGTTTTCGATGCAAACACCAACTGAGATTGAATATAAAAACGGGTTTGATGAAACAGGGAGACTGACAAATAGTGTGTGTTGGTCGTACCTTTGAACATCTGAAATCACCTTTGAACTGTCTCGGCAGTGTATGCACTCCAGTACACACAACTACTGTCATTGTATTGTTACAAACCAGTTCCATGGCTAGGAGTAAAACCATACAATAAGGCTGAGAAATGGAAACTAGTTTGCAACCTAATGGCTTATTGAATTGACAAAAAACTTTTTAGCAACTACAATCTAAAATGACTAGTAATTAAATATTAAGATGTTAACACAGACCATTCCTTCCTGGTAAGAAATTTCTTCTGCAACCTGCTAAGGATGAGATGGTGTTATCAGTACTGTCACAAAGTTGGCTGACACTCCAGACACTCCAGTGTTTAAAACACACAAGAAAAGGATAAAGACTGTTCGAATCTCATTTTAAGACATCTGTCAACATGAAAATTTTTATGCACTTTTAGGCCTTTAGAGAAAGCTGAAATTTCTGAAAAATGAATCCATAAATGAATTGACCTGAAGATTAATGGCCATGCATACAATGTGCGGTTGGCAACTTTAGTTTACAGTCATATTGTATTATCTTAGTACAAAAATTATCCATTTGATACTCCTTCATTCAGTCCAAGTGTGTAGGGGAAATTTGGTTATCATCAAAAATACTGAGAATGTAAAGCAGATCCTTATTTTACTTGTTCTTAACATGAAAAAAACCCCAATACAAACTTAAAACACACCGCAATTTAGAAGAATAGAATCATTCAGGGCTTAAGGCTTATTATATCCAGGCAGGTATGAAATGGTGGGACTCAGCAGGAGGTCTGAGATTGTCTGAGATTGTCTGAATGAACCCAATTGGCTGGAAAAAAAGATCCAAGATGGAAACAACCCGGGGAAAAGAAGTGAAAGATGTGTTTTGACATATCCTCCCTTAGTGAGACCTTTTCTACAGCAGTAGCCAATATGACCAGGGAAGCAGCCCCTAATTCGGCATTAGGGTTAATCCTTTACACAGGTAGAGGGGGACTAAAATCTAAAATATAGATGACTGCAGTTAATCTAAAAACTGGGTATTATTTTTGGTGTGCTAACTTAGATCAGAATTATCAGAATTTACCTAATGGCAGGGTTAGGGACCATCCTATAATGGGACCAAGTCTGCATGACCAAATAAATTCATTCTTCCAGCTTTTTTCATTTTAATGAACCCGTTTCAAAAATCATGGTATGTCACCGATGCTCCCTTGAGCACGATACAAAATGTAATCACTTAAATTTTCAGTCAATAAGCTCACTTACAAATGTATGAAATGGATAGGGGCTTAACCTCGCAGTAATGTGACCATAGCCAATACCTGACTGCAGAACAGGGCTTGCGCTCAACAATCAGCACAGCATGAAGTAGGTGCCATAGAGGGCTGCCCAACCACAGCTGGCCCAAGATGCAATTATGAAAAGCCCAGGCAGAAAGATTTAACAATCAGCCTAAAAAGCTTCCCATGAATCAGATTGAGCTACTGTGATTCCGGCCAGCTCAGTACGTGACACATACACCTAGTAAGAAAATGACATTTTAGGGCAATGATTTTCGTAGTGTCTAAGGCTGTAAAAAAAAAACAAAGACTATGATTAGAAGGCTGGGCCTCCTGAGTGGCTCAGCCAGTAAAGGGACTCCAACAACTCCCAGGTTTGAATCCAGATTTAGTAATTTGGCTGGAGGGGGGGGGGTCTCTGAATAACAAACCCAGTTAATGTTGCACTGTCTAGAAAAGCGTGGAGGGTTAGTAAGGCTCCTCACAGCTCCTCCCTAAACAGCGACTCCTGTTGGCTACCTGGGCATCAGCAGTTTTGCATCACCTTCGGGAAGGACATGCCTCTCCTCCAGTCAACGCTAAACCTCCTGTTTAGTTAGAGAGCCTGCAGAGTGCTAAATCACAGGTGGTTAGAAAGCATATAGGTTGTAGGAGAATATTATCATTATTAGTACTAACAGGTACACTAATAAAAATATACCACATGCACAGACACAAACACACAAGAACTGACCTCAAACACATTATTACCTGGCAGCTTGTTATCGTCAGGTTATTGCGATGAACTGTGCATAATTTTCCCAATCAGAAATAACACCTTAAAACTTATATCCTGAAAAGTGCATTCTTTATGCAGTTTCCAAGGGCCTTAACTACGAAAATATGTCAAAAACAGAGCCTCCTTCCAGGAGGAACAGGAGTCTGACAGTACTGGACTCGACATGAAGCGATTCACCCAAATTCTTGTTCTGAAATCATGATTAAAAAGTTAAAAACCTTGTTTTCAGAGCATTCTAATCAAGTTTCATCCTCTGAGGCGGTAGAGAGAACCGAACAACTCAAAAAAGTATTCCTGTCACCGGTTCTCTGAAGTGTCTCATTAATGTGCGGCCCCTTCCGACTGTCTGGTTTCAATACCTGTCAGGTTTAGGGCATGGAGGAACAATCTATATTTAACTTTATCTGCAGCTGGATAATAATGCAGACAATCGACTACTTCAAGTAGCCTATATTGCAAAAGCTGAGAACAAATCTGTCGCTCAACCCCAAGTGGACTACCCTAATAGTTGTGCAATTGTGATACTTGTGCAATAATTGTGAAATTTCCCCCCGGGGATCAATAAAGTTCAACTTACTTTCTTACTTAATACAGTAGACTTTCCCTTCTCAGCTGGTGTTTGTTTCCTTAGGAGTCTTTTCTGCAGCACTCTTGATCTTCTGACTACCTTTTTCAGTCACGATGACAGATTACATTATTTACCACACCTCTCCTCTGGTTTGCTGAAAATATTCGCCAAGCTGGTCCCTCGGGGTCTGCCTCTCTAGGATGAATTCAATTCAATTCAATTCAATTTAAAAGTCTTTATTAGCATGCCATAGAATATTCTCAGCCGCTGTGGTCACCATCTGATGATATCTGATCACAGAGGAGAAATCTGGTTTTGGAGCCAACACAACCCTTCAACATGAGCAAGGAAGCAAAGATCACAGCGAGATCGCATCACAACCCCTCATTATGACACACAGATAGCCAATCACGTTGGGAAATACCTATGTAAAACCACAGCGGACAGCCCCCCAAGTGGGTTCCCAGCCACAACACACATTTAAGGCACAATCCCTGGCTCTGTAAGTTCTAAGGGTATACAACTGCCAAGATCTCACCAGATGCATCCTCTTACCCACCAAACGGGCCGTTAACAATTGTATTACTCTCACGTGTGTAATTCTGAGGAAATCTGATGACATGCGCTACACCCGTCCCTGGAATACCATTTTTAACAACCGTTTTATTCATTTATTATTGCCACCAATGTGCTCTTTGCCATCTATTACATCATTTTTAAGTTTTTTGCTACGTATTTCATATTAATCCATTTTATTATCACTTTATTGTTTGTTAAATAGCTAACAAATTAGAATGCACAATCTGAACGTTACTCCTACCTTCAAATTAGGCAATACCAGTAAAGAACCGCTTGCAAACCCCACCACATATTTGAGCCACATCGTACAGCTCGCCATTCCATAGACTTTGATGTTCTCTGTGTTGTAGATCTGATACGAGAAGACAAGGCGGTGGCTAAAACTTCAAAGCTTGGCCCACGGCCGGCTAAGCCGCCAGTTCACTCTTGCAGAGTGTGAAAGCAACATTAAGTTTCCTCAGCTGAACCACAATCTAGAGAAAAAAAAGCATGCAACACTAAACAATAAACCAACAATAATTATTGCACTCACCCGCTCCCTGTCGGCATCCTTCCTTTCACATTACATTTCACATGTGAAGTTGCGCGCTCTTACGAACTTACCAAGTTGCGCATATATGACTGCCCAAATCCTTATGTAAACTGTCCTAGCAAAATTTACACTTACAATTGAAAAAACACAAAGCAACCACTCCACTTGTACAGCTGTATATTTAGCGAAGAAATTCAAGTTAAGCTCCCAACAACCCAGTACTCTCACAGAGCAGAAATATAAGCTATATTTTCAATAATATTTTCAACGTTCCTGGAATAACCAGACAGTCCCGCACTAGCAGGACTGGGTGTCTAAGCCACCGAACCTTATGGTCCAGCGTTCCTTAAAACGTCTTCATTCCAGAAGAACACTTAGGGTGCCTGAATCCACTCATTTCGATCTCGTTTCACCAAAGTAATGTTTTGATCCAGTACTGAGTTGGTAGGCTTTTAAATGGTTGGGGAAAAACCTCCTCGACAGTGGTCCTCCAGGACCAGGATGGAATAAGGCTCAGCTACAGAATGTCCGTACATGTCCATTCACATCAGCTGATGCAATTTAAGCACAGGCCTATGCACGTTTCTCCGGTTGGTTTATTGTGGGAATCCTGTGCTGGATGCAGAGTCATCATCGTTATTTATTTTTCAAAACACAACCAAACAACAGAACAGCCTGCCGAGGCACATGGACATAGGACATTGGCGCACGAGTTACCATTTGTTATTTGTCTTTCAGCCAGACACTGCTTACGGATAAACTGACCCGACTTTCAGAAAAAGATTCTGCCCTGTGGACCTGACGGATGTGTGGCTAACATACATTTACATGTAGTATTCATTTGGCAAATGCTTTTTTTTCCCTAATCCTATGTGACAAAATGATACATCGAGACGAAGACGACATTCTGTGCAAACGAAACACTTGGTGACACCCGTTTTTTTATTTTTTACACAAGTATGTGGGTAACAGTATGTGGGTTGTTAATCATGTCATATACTATATCTGATTCACAACGTGTATTTTGCATAGTACAGAATGCAGTTTTCTTTATCCGTGCCTCCAACTACGATTACACAAATAGTAGATTTTGAATACACACAGTCAACTCATAACAACTTTTTCAGGAATAGCAACAAACAGAAAAACAGTGATGAGAACAAAATTACAAGAGACTCCACTGCCTAGACCCCTGAAGACTGGTCTAGGAGACTGTTCACCCAGTATTAAACCAATAACCATTCCAGGATTGTTAGTGCAGCTTGAGCAAAACAAGAGTTTGGAAGAGAGTCCTAACACCTAAGTTGTCATTCCTCACGAAGAGACGACGTCCGACAACATGGCCAAGATAACGGAACTAGCATGATCTGTGCCGACTGCCTGGTTACTGCTCAAACAGTCCTGGGATTTCCCGACAAAGTCTCAACGACATAAATAAGGGATTCTCTTCATGAAGGTACTTAAATTGTGTGGCGCAATCATTCTGATATGGATGAATTAAAACATTTAATCGTTATTGTTAGTGAGAATGTAATATATTTGTAACGTTGGTGTGTTAATTTAGCAAACGCTGTAGTTTAAGTGTCTGCATTTGATTATGCTGTTTCATTAACTTTTTTTCTGTGAATGCAGCCCACATTACATATTCTGGGTGGCACATGAAGCCCACATTGGTAAATGGGTCGAGAGTCACTGGGTTATATTTTATATTATATATAAGAAGGTGTTGTGATTTCACCCCAGCTGTTTAGGTACTTCACCTACATTTATTAGGCAAAATATCCAGCTGTATAAGTGCATGAATGTAGAAATGGTAAGCTATGTAAAGCATCTGCTAAGCAACTAAATCGGTGCCAACGTCTAGCTGCATGCAAAGAAAAGTGTGGGCATTCAGATGGAATCACGCAGCTCAGGGAAAATCAACTCAATTTATCTTAATGATGCGTACGAAATTTGACAGGTAATACTACATAAACATTTCTTAAATTATACTTCCATGCGATAGGGGCTCCTTAGCACCGCATTAGCATGTCGTTTTTATAATTTCATTCCTGCGCCGTCTTAGTTCTACTATGCCGGAAAATTAAGATGCTTTTTTATTTACTCCAAAATAATTCGCATATGATATGGTAATCCATAGATTATATTAAAATTATGTTTCATGGCTCAAAACTGAAATAATTAGTCTTTAATTATGACAGAAATATGTAGCAACGATTACAGCCGTGGAAATAATCTTAGTTAACGCCTCTGAAAAAAAAGAACCAACGGAGTACTTCCCTCGTCTTTGTCCCTACAAGACTTAAAACGCCAAATGTGCAGATTGTTAAATACAACCAACACTGCCTTCATCTCTGCCATCGTACGTCAGAACTTTTTTTTTATTATTATTGGTAAACACCAGGATCAGTTTTAAACTCTCACCATTCCATCCTCCAGTATTACTTCTTTAACGCCGCTGGAAAGAGAATCCGACCAATGCACGAAAACAACAGAGAGTTGAAATAAAAAACCAACCTTTCACTTGCGTCTCGTATTCCCCGATTATTTCTTTGTCCTTCTTTAATTTAGTTTGAGATGACATGTTTCCAGATATTACGGTGATTTGTTGGGTGCAGTGAGATGTCCGCAACTTGTCCGTTCTTGTTTGATCGGACGTTTCTTTTCCTTCCAATTTAAAAGTATTAGGACGCGGTTCTTATTCTGACAATATTCTCTTCGCAAATGACTACGTTGACTGCTCTAACAGTAAACAGAATTTTAAATTACGATAATTTACACCTGCATCGCAACTCCTGTTCTCTGTCCTTATGCGGAAAGCAATGTTTAGCTAGACGGCAATGTGAAAACTGAAGGGAAGCCCCTTAAAGCAGCCCGCCGCCTAAAACCTCAGCCACAGGCAAAATTACTTTCTTTACACAGCAGCAGATACGGCCGAAAAATCATACATCATTTTCTATTCTTGTGTATTAACTCGGCTTTATCTCCATAATTCAGTGGCCGTTGCTACAAAGCGACTGCTGCGTTCCTTCGCATTTGCCCGGCACCGCACTCATAGAAAATGTTGCAGCAGGGTGAAATGGATCGAGGAGGACGTCACATTACACTCCTCCCATTATAACATCCGCCTACCATAACACGTGTATTATAAAATTATAATAGTTTACTCCTTGGGCCAGTAAATACGCCCGTCGACCGAACAGAATACGTTCATTGAACAGAAATACTTCGTTTCGATTTAAATGAAACGTTAAGCCAAAAGTAGTTGGTTCGTCTTAACTTTTAAATATTTAATATAAAGTCCTTGTAAAACTTGCTGTATATTACCTATTATTTAAAAAAAATATAATTAAAAAGCAGTCTTTTTCAATTATCATCAAAAAAGTTGCAGCTACACAGGTTATGACAAAAACAATTAAAGTATCTACTGCTGTACCTTTGATCTACGTATTTGATCAGCGGAAGTTTTTCTTGCTGACTACGATTGGTGGACTGGTGGTTGTGTGCGGTTTGGATTTTTTGCATGAGTATGCATGCAATTGAGAGATAGAACACACCACGTCAAACTCGGACCAAACACAGCGCTGAATAACAGAAAGTGACAAATTTACATTTTGGAATCTCGGATGTGTACTGTCGTAGTTATTTCTAATCTTAAAGCCCTGTAATAGCTGTTCTTGTATTTAAAACATTGCAAGAATATTCACCTGCATTTTGGTTTTAAAAATAAATATCCAGGCACTGGTTGGAAATTTAGGGATGATGAACCTTTATGCACGGGAATAAACATTGGCAGCTGGTCACTGAACCCCAAATGGTGTCAAGGTTGGTGTCAAGGTTGAGGTCAAGAGAAAACTACAGGGACTCTGTGTGTATTTGATACCTTATGTAAAAATCCAATAAAACTACATGTTTTTACCATTTATAGCATGTAAATAATAATGCCAAATTACATAACATGTTTTTTGCTTCGGTTTTATAAATGTTTCTGATATTAATATACAGCTTTTTGGAGAGAGAAAAAACAAGCTCAAGGACCACTGTTCTAAGGAATTGTTAATGGATTCTGGAATTCAACTAGCTTTTTGGTGTTCTTATTATCAGCTTTTCTGTGGGTCACAATGCTTCACTAACCATTGCACCATAAGAACTCTCTGAAGAATAACATGAACGGAATTCCTTTGTTGCTCTGTTTGTTTTCTTAGTTGAATGCAACCGAGAGAGCACTGGTGAATCATCTGAGCATCGAATGAATTAAAGTAAAAAACTGAACCAGGATTGAATTAGTCTAGACTATTTTTGAATGTTGTCGAATATATGACTGGTCTGGAATATATTTGAATACATGCCATTGGATGCCCCAGTATGCAAGAACAAGCTAGGCCAGTAAACCTTGATGCAGACCATGAGATTTCCTCAATGTTGGAAAAGTTTTTTTCTCTCTCTCTCCCTTTTGTTAACCAGAAGAAGTCAGCTACGGCCTCCCCTCTTTCTCTCCTCGTTTCAAAGAACTTAATGGAAAAAAAACCCCAAGAAACTATGACTTCATCCACTTTCCTGGCACAAAGGTCCATTGTCCGTACCCCTTGGTAACCAATTCTAAAGACTCGGTGGATGGCACAGTTAACTCCTGCCACGGACGGCCGAAGGCAAAGAAGAAATGACATCATACATGCTATTCAGGGAACTGCAGCTAAGGAGTAGCAAGAACTGACTCAATGACAAATTTGGTAAATCTTGACCATAGAGAGGATTAGGGTAACTGAAGGGTTGTCGGCAGTGAGGATCCGGTCTTTAACAGTGTGCATGCCACAGATGGGTATTGACAAAGTTTTTTTTTTTCTTGCTTGTTTGCTTTTTACGATTGTTCTGACATATGATGTTTTCTGATAAAGAACTTAGTCCAACTATATGATCATTCCTCATCATCTCTATGTAGATTGTAGATTGTAATTTTTTTTTATACAAATGACCTGCCTGTGTTTGATACTAAACTTTTGTTGGTTTATTAGTTTGTGGCTGGAAACCTTTTTTTAAAGTTTGTACCCAATAGTGTGTTTTCTTTGAGTTTTTATTTAGTTGCTTGTTTAGGGGGAAATATGTAGTAAAATCAGTACACTGACCCTCTACCTCCCTGTATCTGACCCCTCATGGATGGAGTATGCTACACTGTTGAATAGCTGCAGGACTTTCACACCTTGGGATTTACTACCATTAAAATTTAATAAATATGTTCTACAGCCAGGAAGAAAAGTTTAAGTCCATATAAGGTTCCCTAGAGCAGGTACCTGAACCTGGCAGGCAAAATTTCTATTTGCAAGTTTCTCCCCATAGAAATGTACTCTAGGGCAGTGGGCTTCAACCCTGGTCCTCAGGGCCCACTGTCCTGCATGTTTTAGATGCTTCCCAGCTCCAACAAAACTGATTCTAATAAAGGGTCGTCATCAAGGTTCTGCAGAGCTTCATAACGACCCTTCATTTCACAGGTGTGTGGGAGCAGGGAACCGTCTAAAACATACAGGACAGTGGGCCCTGAGGACCAGGGTTGAAGCCCACTGCCCTAGAGTACATTTCTATGGGGAGAAACCTGCAAATAGAAATTTTGCCTGCCAGGTTCATGAAAAGCATGTTAGCCTACGGGATACGTATCTTACGTACAATGGAATGTGTAAAACATTGAGCCTTTAATTTCCAGAAGCCACGGCACTCATTCCAACCACTGGAAAACTTCATCTTACATCAATCAAAAGAGTACCAAGAGGAATCCACCTTAACCAACAGGTTGGTATTCTCCAAAGGCTTTATTTTTTGAACTACATGCATTTCTGTCAGGAGTTCCAAACCCAATGTCTTGTGAATCCCGGGAGCCCTCATTAAGCTGATAAATTGCCTTTCGTGTAATTCTCATAACAAATTCTAATTTGGTGTCCTTAAGGAAATTACAGGATTAATTATCTGTGATCAACAGGTGGCACAAGCTTGGAAATGTTCCGGTACCTGATCTATTTTTGTGAAAAAGATATACTTTTTTTGGAGGTAAGCAATTACCCCCCTCAAATTTCACATTTCCTCTGGGAAGGGGAAAAGAACCCTTGGCATCTTTAGCCCACCGTATCTCTCAGTCACATCCTATAGATCACATGATCCAGATTTGAAGTTCTAACCTTTGTTGAGCTCCTATTTGGAAAAAAACCACATGGCCAAAAGTATGTGGACACCCCTTCAGATAAGCTATTTCAGCCACACCCATTGCTGACAGGTGTATAAAATTGAGCACACAGCCATGCCATCTCCATAGACAAACATAGGCAATAGAATGGCCCATACTGAAAAGCTTAGTAACTTTCAATGTGGGATTGTCATAGGATGCCACCTTTCCAAGAAGTCAGTTAATCAAATTTCAGCCATTCGAGAGCTGCCCCGGTGAACTGTAAGCCCTGTTATTGTGAAGTGGAATGTCTAGGTGCAACAACTGCTCTGTGTGGTAGGCCACACAAGCTCATAAAACAGGATTGCAGAGTGGTGAAGTGCATAGTGCGCAAAAATAGTCTATTCTCTGTTGCAACACTCACTACTGAGTTCCAAACTACTTCTGGAACATTGGCACAAGAACTGTTCAACGGGAGCTTCATGAAATGCGTTTCCATGGTTGAGCAGCAGCACACAAGCCTAAGATCACCATGCGCAATGCCAATCATCGGCTGGAGTGGTGTAAAACTATCTGCCATGTGACTTGGGAGCAGTGGAAATGGGTGGAAGCAGTGGAAATCATGCTTCGCCATCTGGCAGTCTGACAGACAAATCTGGGTTTGGTGGATCCCAGGAGAATGCTACCTGCCTGAATACATACTAGCAACAGTAAAGTTTGGTGGAGGAGGAATAATGGTCTGGGTCTGGGTCCCTTCAGTGATGGGAAATTTGAATACTACTACATACGATAACATTCCTGTTTCAGCATGAAAATGCCCTTCACAAAGCGAGGTCTACACAGAAATAGTTGGTCAAGATCGAACACCTTTGGGACGAAATAAAACGCCAACTGCAAGCCAAGCCTGATCACCAAATATCAGAGCCCAACCTCATTAATGCCCTTGTGGCTGAATGGAAGCAAGTCTCTGCAGCAAGGTTCCAACATGTAATGAAAAGCCTTTTCAGAAGAGGGGAGGCTGTTATAGCAGCAAAATACCAATTATTTTGAAATGAGATGTTTACATTTACATTTACATTTTTGGCATTTAGCAGCGCACTTATCCAGAGTGATGTACAAAAGTACAGTAGTTTTAGACGGACGAGATGTCTGACAAGCAGGTGACATTCAGCCTTGTAGTGTACTTTAGTACAAATGTAAAAATATTTTTAAATGCTAATTGTGTGACCCCTTTCATAATTAATGTCCCAATGCTCCATTGATATCAGATTTTTCTTAATGAAACAAAACGTTGCCCTTACAATGTAGCTGCTTTGTCTGCTACATTCAGAGTTGTTTTCCATGACTACACTGCCCTCTGTTGGAGAGAGGAAACGAAAGTACCAACAAGAGATGACTAGTCCCAATACAAATCAGCACACCTGACACCGAAAAATTCGCAGCTAATCTGTCTTTTATAGCAATTATCTGCTGCTTGGTCACGCACCTGACAGCGCTTACCATAGGGATAGCATAAGAAGTATCTGAGAAAGATACAAATAAATATGCACCTAGAGTCCTCTTTGTTGAAGTTATTATGTAATCTATTTTATTCATTATACATGAGGACTCTAGGTGCATATATGGTCTCGAAATCAGCAAAAAATGTCACGCTATGCTTGTAGTCTTTAACTGCACAAGTAAGATCCTAGAAAACCAGGTCGGTAAATACTTGGCAGTTGCTCCCATACGACGAATGAGAGTTTAATTTGATGGATAAAGTGTTTAATTACACACAAAGAACATCGTAAAGGCATGCAAAGATCGTAAACAAAGAACATTTAATTTAGATATTATGATATTCAATACATTCAGGTCCCCCCTCATTTATAGAGGCATAGACCAATTTCACCTTCTTTTATTAATATTGTTTATTACTGAGGAGAAAGGCGATGTGCAAACACAGAAAGACAGGTCTGTATAGCAGCAGATCACCTCTGACAATGCCTATTGTCCTGGGGGTGGAAGGGGGTATTGTGGCTCTTCTGGAACCCATAGACTCTGCAGAGATATCCATCTCAAAACACCTCCCCTGATTGGAGTGTAAACACTGGGGCAAGCCTTGACATTGTGACAGCTCTTTGTCCCTTGGTAGGAACAAAGACCTGAACAGTAAACTTTGAGAACGCGTCAATTAATTTCACATTTTCTCCACGTTCGAGCTTACTGTAATATCCTGCGTGCCTGCTGTTCTTTTTGTTTTTTTTAGGTGTCAAACATACATTTTCTGAAAGAAGAACAAGGAATTCTGCCACAGATGGCATGGTCTCCACAGAGCCCTGATCTCAACATTATCAAGACTGTCTGTGATTACCTGGATAGGCAGGTTCTCCAAGATGCTCGGAACCTACCTGCCGATTGTTTAAAAAAAATGTACAACAGTGTACCTAAGAGAGTTGATGCCATTTTAAAGGTAAAGGGTGGTCACAACATTTTTTTGTAATTTTTTCAATATTCAATATTCCACAAAATAAATATGCAGAACACACAAGTTGTTTAAACAGTTAAATATTTTGCAAATACCTCTAAAAAGTGCCCCAATGTACTACGACTGTTCTTTGTATTATTATAATATAATTATTTATAATTATAATACATTTTACTTTTTTTTTTTGGAGCTCACTTTCACGTTTGCCAAATCTAACAATCCAAAGCCGCAAAACCAAACCCTAACCCTTATGTACAGCCTGATACATATACACAGAAGTCGTTTTTTGGGGGTGAATGCAGCAAATGTAGCTAAAATAGACTTGCCTACCTCACATGTCTACCTCTTCTACTAGTTTCATTAAAGACACTTCTACGCAATTTGTACGTGTGACAGTGAACTCATTGAATGGGGATGTCTTTAAAAAAAAAAAAATCCATTCGATGGAGAATCCCAGATCGATGGGTGGCCCAAGCAAAAGATTGGGCCCACAGCTGTCTCCACCGCAAAAAAGGGAACAAGGTGGTTCAATTATAATAAACATCGTGAAGGTCGGGACTAAATTGGGTTAATTGCGGTAATGGATAAAACCATTTTAATCTTAAACTGATTTTTGTTGCAGCAAACAATGCTGGCGTTTAAACCTAAGGTTAATCTAAGAGTCTTTGTTTACTCTGTGTTCGGAGCGCTATCACGGGTTTCCGCAATTTCATCACTTTCCAGTTCACCATCCTTTTAAATGAAAAGATTAAGTCATATCATACGTTTCTCGATCCTAAAGAAATCTGACATTTTTAGGGTAAGAAAAAAACGTGCTGTCAGTCATTTAGATTTCGCTATTCGTCACTTTCGGAAAAAAGCCGCGCATTACTGAATTTACTAAAGAGTCAACGTTTTTCTGAACACCGGTAATTGGAAAGATACAACAGATAATTTTTTTAAATATATATATATTACCCTGTAGCAGGGGGACCAGGCCCTCCATTTCCCAGGGGTATTCGATGGTGATAAATTCTCCAGTCTCCAAGGCATACGGATTCTCCAACACAATACATAAAAAGTTTAATGTAACAACTCACTGTCATCCTGCAGTACTGGGATTATTTTTGATCCAGTAGGTTTCCTTTAAATAAAAATGTGTTATTTTTTACACAAGCAATGTAGCAAAAACAGTAACATTATTAATTATTTTTAAAAGTTATATACATTAGACTATGTAAAGACATATGTTGACATTGACTCTGTAATTGATGGGGTAAGTAGGAACAAGTCTTAGGACCGAGGTAGAAAACCAACGCATCTGGAGGAAATCCCCTTTGAACACGAGAACCAGCGAACTTCATCCAGACAATGACCCAAGTCGGAATCGAACACCTTTACGCTGTGGGTTATATATGCTATTAACTATGTACAATAGCCCTGTACAACATTTATCATTGTTGGACAATGTGCTATGTAGAAACCTCAATCGTATTACAAAATCAACAGCATTAAACTGCTTTAGGTAAGTTATTCTTAGGTATTTCAACATCTATAAATAGGTCTCCTGGAATTATTGGTTTCCATATGACTCAGCGAGGAAACTGCCAAATAGCTTAGTCTAGTAGGTGAAACCTTGACGTAACTCCAGTGAGAATAAACGAGAGCCGAATCCCTAGAAGTGATAGTATGACAGATTTTTCCTGTAAATACATTAATTAATAAATACACACTAAATAAATAAGAACAAAAACAGGGGTTGAAATAAATACAAAAATAATTGCTGAAATAAATTGAATCGGTGGCGGTGCAATGGAAATTCAAATTTAAAATAGATTGTGGCGAGTTATTATGACAAATATATTTTTTTATTATTCTTGTTTTTATTTAAATAATTAATGTATTTTTCACAATTTATTTTTTGAAACTTTATTATATAAAATATTTTTCATTTAATTATTTAAAATGTTTAATTTATTTAGGTTTAACGGCAATAGAATGCTAAGGTCCACACTCACCACAATTTAGGAACGTGTGGCGAGTCTTACGACAGAAGGAAGTTTTGTCCGGCGCAGATTGTACCGAACGCTCCGAGCCATACACAACAGTTTGCGGTTCACCATTTAGCGTATTTCGTCTTTGAAACTGGCTGTATTTGAACGCCAGGCTGAAGGAGTGGAGCGAAACTAGAATGAAGACGTACTACAAGACAGAATTGACACGCTTGTCTTCCTGCTCAAAAAGTTTAATTTGTTTTGCGTTGCGCTAGTGAGAATGGGTTGGCTTGACAAAAATTCTGTACCCAAAAAATTATTTTTGGCCAAGGCTAGTATTATGAGGAGCACTTCAAAACTCGGACAAATTCATGTTTCGACACAAAACCTTGTTCCAAATTTGAAATTGTAGCGACGCCACCATCAAGACCAGATACACCAGTGGTTTTTTCATTTAAAAAAATGTCCACATCCCCCGTTTAATTAACGTTTCATAATACAAATTCTAAATATCCATAATGTTGTCTGTTATTACTTCTATGACAAGACTGGCTTTAGAGCTCAGTGATGTAATGTATAATTCAGCTGGCCTACTTTTATCATTTTGTTATCACAGCGTGAGGTTTTGAAATATGTACGGTATATTGTGGATAGACTTTTAGAATCTCTTTATTTTATAAATTAGAATACAGTAGAAAAACTAAAGAGAGCCGCTTTAAAAAGAAACACGCAAACAACAAAAATACACCAGTGCAAAACAACATAACAGCTCCAATATCTTTCATTCCAGGTTCAAAAGTACCAGTTCAATGGGATCTCAGTCTTTCAGAGAGTGTTTCTCAAATGAGCAGAACAGGGGAGAGAATGGGGATGGGTGGTGGTAAGTTTTGGGTGTTTGAACACGAACAAATCGCTCCCTGCAGAAAGGCACTGTTTTTAAGTTGTTTGATACTTTACACAAAATGTATCATGTAAATACAGTTAATACATGTTATTGTGGGGAAAACGCACAAGTGTTCTTTTTTGGAAATTATAATTTGTTTCCAACTAGTTTTAGTAACGACGCTTTGAGAATTCAGGTTGTCAGTTATCCGTTTCCCGTTTTTGTCACAAGAACACTGCCAGTGACAACATTTTCGGAGTTACTGAGTCATGTTTTCATAGTACCCTAGAGCGGAACAACACCGATAAACTGTCGGATGATACGTGTCATCTGACCCAGACCGAAAGTACACCACTCCCTCAAAACTACTAACATTAATCTGGGATTTCACACAGTTGGTTACAATACGCTTTCAGCAGGGACGAGTGACATGATTTGGATAACTTCGCTAATAACTATTTGTGTTCTCGTTCTTCTCTTGATTTATAAAAGTCGAAGAAGGTAAGTAGCACTTACTAACACCTACCCAAGTTTGCATTCATTGTACTGAATTTGCATTATTGTTTATTTTACTGGCATTTATCGTGACAGTTTTTCTGTGCAACTAACGAAGTTTCTGTCTTTTCGTAGGTTATTTCGTTTTATTCAGAATAACAATTTTAACGTTATCGAAAACACATTTGAGTGTAATGCTGTATGGGAAGGGGCATACAATCAAGAATTAAAAAACTTTTTACAGATTATAATGAGGCTGAGAACTGTAACGTTGCAACCTAATTATCTTTAGAGTGTTTTTATCTTTCTTGATTTCTTTTGATTTGGAGAACTTGCTCCTAGCTTCTTAGAGAAAGATTTCTACTAGGTTCTAATGGTTACTAGCGAACACTAGTGAAGTACACACACCGTTAAGTGTTTGGCTAAGGGTAAAGGGGATTTATATTAACTACTACCATTTGCAATAAAAATTATATATATATATATATATACACACACACACACACACACACACACACACACACACACACACACACACACACACAAATATGGTATATGGTGTGCATTTATGATATCATAAATTAAAATAGTATTAAATGTCACACTGTTTGAATTCCCAGTATCTAAATCAGTTGTTTAAACATAGATCTAAGAACGAACCACCATTGGACAAAAGGCTTCATTCAATCTGTTGTTTAAACATAGATCTAAGAACGAACCACCATTGGACAAAGGCTTTATTCCATGGCTCGGTCATGCTCTAGAGTTCGGAGAAGACGTTGCCAAGTTTTTATCACGAATGAAGAGGAAGCATGGGGACATTTTCACAGTATGTCTTTTTGCTAAAATGCATGTTGCTCTGATGTCATTGTGTGTTCAATGAATGTAAATTAAAGTCTAGTATAGTCAGAAATTCGTATCACACAATCGCCAATCTTACGTATCTAAAATTCCCACATGAACACATTAGCTATAACTTTGAGTGAATTATTTGCGATAATCCACACCGACCTGCAATGAAACGCCATTCATTTGAACTGGGTAATTAAATTTTTGTATCAAAATTCAAATAAAGCCAACCAGAACAAAAACAACTAAAAAAGTGATTGTGGTTACTATCGGCGACGTACATGAACACCGAATCTCAAATAATCTGGCTAAAGACTCGAAAAAGATAAACCCTGAGACCAATTTGATATTATAACTCCTCGATTTCAACAAAATGATCATAATCACAGTTTAACAACTTTATATTAAACAGTTCGATTTCTTCTAGGTGCGTGTAGCTGGGCATTACATAACAGTGCTGCTGGACCCGAACTCGTATGACGCTGTCCTCCATGACTGTGATTCGCTGGACGGTTCACACGCTCGGAAGACCATAATTAAGGTGTTCGGATTTAGTCTGCACAACCACAACCGGGCAGAAGAGAAATTATGGATGGCGCGGTATGTTTCCAATGTCTGAAATCCAGCTGTTATGACTTGTCAAAAACACGCATTTTAACTTTTAAAATGCAAACATTCAACAGGTTAAAAATTCACTGTCACACACAACTGTACTAAAAGCATTTAGAAATCTGTCTAAAGGCCACATAATCTTTTAAATTTTTTTTATTTTATTTAAAATTTCACACATTTTCACGCTTTCTCAGTGTGGCTGGCAGATACCTCAGGGGCATCAAGATCACAATTATATCCAGAATATAAGGTTGTCTTGGAGTCCAGTGGAAGCATTCTCAAGGTCTTTTTGTTTAGAAATTTGCTTATGAGAGTACAACTCCACAGAGAGCACCACTGCAATGTTTTTTTTTTTTTTTAATAACGGAACTTAGCAAGATAAAGGAACTTAGTTGTTGCCGGCATAGAAGCATTGAACTAGAAGTGAGTCAGTGGAGGACACATCTGTGGTCAAGTGCGAGACATGCTACAGAAGGTACTTCTGCTGACTCTCTGTCTTCTTCCAGGCATTTCCAGGGGGAGAACCTGCATTCCCTCAGTAGGTCCATGGCCAAGAACCTGCAGGATCTGCTGAGATCACCCGAGTTTCTCCAGTACCCAGCCAGCTGGAAGCAAGATGGGCTCTTCAGCATCTGTTACAGTCTGCTTTTCAAGTATGTTCTGAGATCTGGGTCTGGACTGAATGTGAGCAGTGGGTGGTTTTTGGTTCAGAAGATGACCATGCAGGCTTGGAAAGGAGAAGCTGCTAATTATGTGCCTGCCCTTCCTGTCCTTACATGTCCTATACTTCCCTCTCTCTCTCTCTCTCTCTCTCTCTCTCTCTCTCTCTCTCTCTCTCTCTCTCTCTCTCTCTCTCTCTCACACACTTTCTGAAATGCACCGAGAACAGGAAATCATACAGACTAAATTCAAAAGGAAAATCACTGCGAACTTTCAGACGAAAGGTCATATTCACTACCCCAACTCCCTTATCTGACATCACTGCTATGTAGAAACTGAAACAGATTAATCAACTGCTATTGTTAAGCTAAATTAAATCTGTAACACTGCAACTAGTAAAAAAATAACAATACAGAAAAAGGTTTGATGAGAGGCTTAATGCTTGGGTTTTTCAGAGACTGGGTGGGTTTTTGTGCTTGTAATAGAGGGTGTGGATGCTGTGTGCGAACGGAAGACCTTATTTTACATCAACCACAAAACTACAAGGCCAGTGTCAGAGTGCGAGAAACCTGCCTATAGAAAATCTGGGGTCAATGTAAAAAAGTCAGTCCAATCTGCCCGCTGATAATGCCAGTTCCTAACAGAAAGAAGAGCGAGTTATTTTGCTTTTTAAAAGAAGTACCCAACTATAGATAGTTGTCCCTGTTAAGATTATTTTTGCATTGTTTAACAACAGAAGCTGTGTAGTCCGACACGTTCCTCTGTGATGACTCAGTGTGCATTAGATGGAACCTGGGGAGGATGCAGGGAGCCAGTAATCGTGGGTATATAATCTTACTCTGCTTCTTGGGTGGTTTGGGCTGTCAGGTAGAGCTGGATTCATCCAATCAGAGAAAAGAATGCCAAAAAAGTATGCTGACACCATTCAGGCCCGTGCCAGACTGTACCCTGAGGCGTGGAGCTGATGGGTGCTATGTGCTATGAGCGTGGCCAGGAAGGTGCAGCACGAGGCCAAACAACAGAGGTGTGGGGCAAATGTTGAGGAATGGTGGTGAAAGCAGGGGAAGGGCTGTGACACTCCGTGTGCTTCCTGGCAGAAACTCATGGAGGGGGAAGCTTCTGCATGGTGCATGTCTTAGCTCAGGGGACTGGAGTGGAAAGAGAAAGCCAGATGGCAGGATCTGGGGGAGCACTCGTCCCCAAGGGCACAACCTGCTCCTGGCTTTCTCTGCCAGAGATCAGTCCTCCCTCAGCTAGCCATAAGAAGCTCCCTGTCCTGGAGGGCGCAGCTGGGGCCAAACAGCGGTAAACTACAGTACCTGAGGCAGGCCGACTTGTGGAGACAAAGAGAGTCACTGGTCATTCCTCTCACTAATAGAAAGGTAAATGAGTGAAGGGGAGAAAGAGGGATAGACAGAAAAAAATAATGATCTTCAATAAGCCAGCCAGACAGCCTGCGTGTTAGGATGTTCCTGCTCTGGAGCAAAGCAGGATCGTTAGAATAATTGCGTAGGCTTTTAATTGAAAGGGAAATACAGTAGCTGACTGCCCTCCTGGGCCTTATCTCATCCAGACAGCTCTACCGTGTTTACCCTGACAGTCCACCAGCTTCACAGCCACACAGGCATCCATTACGAGGAAAAGCGCAATGGGCTCAGAATGACATGCATTCAGCTTGTCCTTCATATCAGAGGGTGAGGCTAAGGACAGAAAGTCAGTCACAATCTTACTGCGCATCAAATATATACATTTTGACTCAGAGGATGAGGGAGTATCACAGAGCCTGCCTAATAGCCTAGCATTAGTCAAGTGCTGCCACGTCCACAACCAATTGAATCAAATTGACTTTCAAAATTCTGAATTAAAAGTAAGAGCATGAACTGGACCATTTATTTCTGTCTGATTATTGCTCGTGACTGGGGATAGGGATTAACATATCCCCAGCAATTTGCTTCAGGACAGTTCATGAACGCAATTCACTCATTTCCATTCAAAGAGGGCGGAAATCAATTGGAGCAATCACAGGAGATGGGATTCATGCTGCTATGATCTTTCCACTGTCCACTGGCACCTCCGCCATATAACCACTCTCCCGAATGGGGAACACGGGAGGCCCTTGTCTCTCTGCATCCTCATCAGCAATCAATGCTTGTGCTATCTTTAGCACACACTCTCAAGAGTCGGTCACAAACATCCAAACTAATGCAGAGATGGGGTAAGAAACTGAAATTAACCAAAGTTGGTTTACTTTTAGGAATCCTGGGTAATTTTCTTTTAGAAAACCTCAGGAAATCTATGCCTGCTTGGCTTAAAGCTACCGTAACACATAGAAAAAATGCCTCTGATAATGTAAAACAATGTATTTATTTTACAGAAATGGATGACATCTTAAAATAACGCAATTATTGTGTTTCTGCTGGCAAGCAAGGATAACTAAAAGAGAGAGATAAGAATATGAGATACATTTTCTCAAATTAGCTGTTGTACCCTTTGAATGAGATCATAATGGGAAGGCATACAATCCCACATACACAATGTGGGCTGAAGCCTGTGGACATGACTTATAAATGGTGTGATATACAAAGAAAAGATCATTTTCTTTTTAAAACAGAACTGCATGGGCACAGGATGAAACTTGAGCAGCACACCTCCGGACTGAGCAAAAGGCTCGCTTTCTAAACTACAACCCCCCCCCCCCAAAAAGAAAAGAAAAATAACAGCTCTGCTTTCTTCTGGCAGTCAAGTACTCCTGCTGCAATCCGGGTGGCATTACTGCTCGTCTCACATGAGGAATGAACGTAATAGTGTGGAGACCTGACTTGCTCAGACTCGAAGACATTTTTCCTGGAAGAATTCCCTGGCTTTGGACCACAGTGGGATCCAATTGGAGAGTCCCCAGGGTAGATTGAGTAATCTGACCCATGATGCAATGCTCCGTCCCTTACGGCATACTGCTTCCACCACTGTATTCGAAACTACTTTATTCAGGTCCTCATCGCTCGCCACACGATCTGAAAATTCTTGATAACTTTGTTATTAGGCATTCCACAACCCCCATGGAGCAATGACATGTCATTCAGCTGTTATAAGCCCCTGTATGTGTAAATATTATTGTACCGGGAGCTTTCTTTGCCCCTGTGGAGATAACTTTAAGTCCTCATCCACTTCACAGTACTAATTTTTACAGTAGGCCGATACCAAGGACACAAATATACATCCCAACCCCCTGGCAGCAGAACGATGGGCTCTGTGATCATTTGGTTTTTAAAGTTTGAACTCTACACTGATTTGTGGCCTTGCACAGCCAGGCTGCAGGTGGAGAAGGATTTCGTCATTTATTTTCTCTTCCTCCAGAGCACACGTTTGCCATGAGAAGCAGGGGAGCACTCCTAGAGTATAGTATGTATACGAGGACAGCCTGGCCCTGCCTCTCCCACAACACATTTACAAACAGAGAAGTTCACGAGCAAGAATTCAAGTAGAAATTGCTGGCAGCATGTCTCTTTAAAATATTTGTAGAGCCTTCTTTGTGAACCACTCTAAATGTCTCTGTTTACAATTGTTTTACAACTGCCATTCGGCCTCCAATCTTGCCCCCAGAGTGTGTGCAGAGGCTCCTCTCCACTGCCGTGCTGCCCTGTGGGAAGGTTGCAGGCCTTCCTCGGGCTTCAACCTCGACCATACCTGCAAGCTGGTGACATCTTGGAAGCCTCTCTTCTTAGCTGCAGAACAGCGCGAAAGAGGCCACAGCCCACCAGAGCATCGTGCTCTGAAAACTGTGCACTCCACAGCAAGCTGAGGCAAAATCAGAGCAAGGAGGGCAAAAATAGAGGCTCAGGGGTATTGGTGACGCCATCCGAAGGGAAGCTTAGCAAACTTTCGCTGCCGTGGGTAGGATGTTGGTTGGGGGTACTTCCTCTAGAGAAGTGGATCAGGACCCAGTTTCACTACAGAAGGGTTTTCCAACACGGCAGCCTCAGTTGTGGGGATTAGTGCATTCAAACTTGGATCGTGGGTTGATAGTTTGGTGTCCGATGGGATTTTACTATAGAACCCTTAGAATTTAACCTTTAATAATAAGTAATCTGTACTGCCGTTTCTATCCATTCATGTATTCCCTCTGCTTTACTCATATATTTGCTCTGCACTTTTTCTTGTGCAGGGCATTCAAATTCACGTAAATTGAATGCAACGGCTTCTTAACACAGCTGGATACTTCCTAAACAAACCCAGTTTAAGTGCCTGGCCAAGGGTACAACAGCTATATTTGACTCAGGAATTAACCTGTGAGTTTAACTCTTGCTCTGTGTTTGCCAGAAGCCCTGACACAATTGGAACGCTATACCAACACTCGATGTAACACTAGACTTTATACTAGAACATTTTTTTTTAGGATAATGTAAAGGATTCCATGTTTACCACTGTAAAATAATTGGTTGTACAAAAACTTGTTTACTCACTACGGATAAAAAGAAGAAACATACAAGGGCTTTTAGAAGATGCAGTGCTCTTTCAATTTCCTTTTCTATAAGTGAGGATTTCAGACCCTGGCCTTGCTGTGGCCCAACGAGTGCTATATTTAGGGAATAAAGCAGCTACTGAGCCAAAATATTGACGCCGTTCAGAATGCTCCATCTGGCTCCTGTTGTTGTCCTTCAGTTTCTAACATCAGCATGGCTAGCTTCGTCCAATCTGAGGCAGGGTACAAAAATAAACCGCGACAGTCGGGGGACAGAGCGCCGCACAGGCCTGTCAGCTGAGACCCAGGCAGAGACCGAGCAAGGCTTGCGTTGTCACAGCTGACAGTGCCTCATAGGTATGGTTGCCCCATGGGGCTCAGTAAGCAGGAGAGTATTTAACGCACTATTAAATACCAGGATGCGCAATAGAGGGAAATAAAAGGGAAATAAAAGGGAAATAAAACTTTCAAAGACTTTATAGAAGATGCCGAACTTGGACATGCCAGTGCTGAGACAATCAGCCGTGGCCATCTGGTGATCAGACGTGTCAAAGTGTCTGTGTTTGTTCAGTCGGGGCGATGTGAAGATAAGGAAACCATCTCTTCGGTTTATTCATTTTATCATGAATTTTTTATAGACTTTATTAATACCTATGATTTTGTTTATGGCTGCTTGCTCACTGAATGGTATCGTGTCAGGTAGATACTTAAAAAACACTATTCTGAGGCGCCCTCTGCTGTATATTAAAAAAACAGGATTTATCTGAGTTACAATGACTGACGCTGAGCAGGCTGTATACAGGAAACCATGTGCTCAAAGCCAGCAACAGAGTGCCCATGACAACTCCAATGTACAACTATGCCTCTTGGTCACAACCAACCCACCTTACTGGATATTCCTCACAAAGCGTTTTCAACCACTGTGTAATAGTCCCTGCGGATGCAGTAAAACCAATCCAAGAAATATCTTTATTATCTAAAATGTCATCCCAAAACTGAAAGTCGGTATTTAGAAGTCTGTGTTTTCTCTTGCAGAACTGTTGGGCAGTGACCCTGTTAGGCATTGAACTTCAAAGATGGGGCACTCAAAAGGCAGTGGTCATATTCAAGGCTACGCCTAGATCAATGCAAGAACAAGATCAAATAAACTACAACTCAATCTCAAGAGCAGCTATTTTTTTTACAAGCAACATGCTGGGAGGTGTAAGTGAAATGCAAATTTACATCCTCTGGGAGCAGAGCAAATGGGTCAACAAATAACACATCTTCTAAAGTCTGACAGATCAGTAGCACTGCCGACGTGGATGTTAAGTCCCCAATGAGGACAGCATTATTTGCTATGACTGCTTTATTTGATTTTTTAAAATCTGTAAACTCACGTAAAAATTCAGCATATGGGCCAGGTACTCTATAAATATCTAGTACTTCAAAGCCAGAAACAATTAATTTGGCTTTATGGACGTTAGAAAAGCCATCTGGGATGGCCCAATAAAATCCCCTGGTTTAAGCCAGGTTTAAACATATACATTACTGATGATGGATTCATAATAGTGAACACTTTTTCAGTAGGCTTGTTACTGAGTGGGGAAAAATTATTAGAGAGCCAAATTGGTTGCAGGTGTGGCATCACTGAATTAGGTTTGCAACTATGCCTCTTTTGAATAGTGACAAAACATGGTTGCTCAAGCCCTGCTAAGGCTCTAGGACAGGGAGACGTAACCTTCCTCTTTGATGTATCCAGGGCGACTGAGATATGATACCCTAGTATATTGTTTCACATGCTGTTCTGCTGTCCAGCTGGTGGGCATCAATATCCGTTTTTGTTTTGATCAGAGTCTACCTGTGTGATTTCCACTCCCGAAAGAATTAGTTGCAGTTCAAAACACGCCCAATGAAAAAATGGACTGTGAGAGTTGTATAAGCATGAACAGTTTGGATGCGGAGGCTGCCCAACAACAAGAAAATAAAAGCAATTTGATAATGCAGTAAGTGTCTGCAGTAAATGCTTCTGAGGAATTTGCTTTCAGCAAAGTTACCAGGCATTGTGACCAAGCTATTACACTATTTCAGATATTTACAGGAATAAAAATTGTTCAGAGTGGACAGAGAATTGTCAACATTTTTTTTAAATGAGACATGACTTTGTAATACGACAGACTGAGGCTATTAGAAACTATATGTGTTGTGGTCATTCCACGTGACTGTATATTTATTTTAGCAATGCAGGGATTCATTGGAAATGTGCGAAGATGACTGTTATAGAAAAAAAGCAAATAAGAAAAAAATAAGAAAAAGAACAAAAACTATTACCGTATCAAAGATAGTGAACATGGGATATTGGAGATTCCAAAACTGAACTGCGATAAAAGAGTTCAATGAAATTACATGCTAGACTGGAGACATCAGTGTTCATATAAGGTGCACGATTAAAAGTCAATTTGGCAGACAGCTTTTAGCAGCTTGATTGCATTCAGCCATCTAAGACAACAAGCCGGATGACAAAGGTGGCTTGAAAATGTTCGTTTGTGCCCTTATTTCCTTTTTACCGAATTCACTTTTCAGTTCTTATCAGCCCGTTGTTCTTTCTTCATGAGAAGCTTCTGGGGGAAATCCCCAGGGCTTGTCTTGTTTCTTGGAAGGAAAGAGCAGCCCTGGTTTAAATCGACCAATAAGCATGAAGCATCCCCCTCCAGCTCCTCAGAGACTACCATGGGTTGCTCACACCATTTCCTCATTTTGCTCCATTTATAAAAAATGGTGCATTAGACTGGAGAAATACACTTATCCAGGTGCCGTTGTCACTGTCATTGACAATTATTTGGCTATGCTGGAACAACAATAACAATTTCTTAAATCCAACCCAACGGAACCCTTGAATGCAACATTATATCGTTCAATGAGAAGCCATGTTGCAGAACAGACCATATCAACCAACCAACCAACCAATTAACTAACTAATCAATCAATCAATCAAACAAACAATTCCATTAATTGTAATAGGTATTTACAACCAAGCTATGACATAACTGACATTTTCTAGACTGACATAGAAACTATAAAATCACTTGAAAATGAATCTTTGAAATACAACAAATGATTGCATAACCAAGTTAAGCTAGTGGAAAATTGAGATACTGATAAAGTATCAAATAAATTCCTGAGCTTGGTCAGGGGCAAAGATGTACTGATAGCCAAATGGAAAGGTTTTACATCCCTGCACATTCATTTAGTCATCTGGCATATCGAAAATGTATTAACACTCTGGTTTTTATACCCTCTTCTAGGGTGGTGAGGTTTGCACTTTTTCAAATAGGACAGCAATAAATATGGAGCTCCAGAATCAATCAAATAAACTCATTTCTGGACTGTTTTTCATAGTTATTATTGACACACCATGTCTCAGTTAGATTATTGCCTGAGGGATTATCTACGCTTGAGATTTCAGGGACATGTTGACAGAGGCCCCTGTGTGCCTACAACAAATGATAATTTGCATCCCTGTGTCGGAGCAGCTGAAGACTTCAAATTTAAATGTTTATTTCACACCATGACAACATTGCACAGGCCCCAGATATGGCCCTTGTGATGATGTCGCAGTCAGCACCCCCTGTCCTTGGCCAATGAGCGCCCAGTGCGGCAACACAAATTCTCCCCTGACTATGTGCCTGCACTGCTTTTACGCCTGAAATAATTCTACCTTTATCGCCATTATCGGCCAATATCTCTGTTGAGACAAGCCCCCTCCTGGGAGCCTATGGAATAAATTGCTTCCGCGGGCCAAGCTCTTCTCTCTGCACTGCCTTCTTTCTGGCCCCTGTGGTTACTGCTGTGTGATCTGTGATTTTAATGATTTGTTAAGATCAAGGCAATGTTCTTTTCTACCTTGAGTCAGGACTGACTTCACCCTGTCAGGAAACCATATAACCGTGATTAAGATTAACCTAAATTCTGACAGCACAGAGTACAGTTAACAAAAAGGGAGTGTGGTGGAGAGAGCGAGAGAGTGAGAACGAGAGAAAAGATGAGATTTATTTTTTTAGATTTATTAACAATCATACACATATTTATTACATCTATTCTTGTACTAAATACATAGCACTGTTATGTTTTAGCATTAGTGAATCACGACCCATCAAATATGTGTCCCTTGCTCTCATATCTGTCATGCATGTACACAAAATTACATTGTGTTTTGGGATGAAAATCCTACATATTTGGAATGAAAAAAATGATCTGAACACATTTTCATGCATGCTTATGTAAATTTTTACATAATTACATATTATATATCACAGCTCACCTGTATCTAGAAAACAAATCAGTCATCACCAGCACATATGGGGAGGGACCCCAACAAGCAGAAAAACACCCACGGATAAAAGGTGTCTTCACTGGAGGGGGATGACCTCCAGCAGCACCTTCATCATCAGACACCGAGGGCAGTTCCTGGTCCATAAATGGATATCTTCTCCCATGCACCAGAATCTCCAGTTCCACCTTGAACGCGCCCATAGCCTGATGGCATTGTTTCTATTCTCTCTTGGGTCCGGATCAGGACTTTCCAGGTCCACTGTCTCTATAGCAAGTGGCAAACTCCTCTTGCAAGGACAGCCTCTCCCAATCCTGACAACTTATAGTCCTGCCAAATTCCAGTGCCACCTATTGCCACTCCCCACCACTCCTTCTTGCATTATGCCGGACGTGCTATGCCAGTACCTACAGATGAGCTTCCACAATGTGTCCCTCCATGGGCACTGCTTGCTCCTGCGTAAGGCACACCACTACTTCTCTAGCAGTCAACCAGGAGAGCAAATCTGCAATCAAAAAGCTGGCTTACAAACTGGGGTCCAGGTTACTGAGTCTTCTTTTCAGATGCAGTTCCCACCAGCAGCTGGTTAAGTGGGGCTGAGAACTTATAGAAAGATTATATAAACAGATGATAACAGTCCAAAAACCCCAGAAATGCCCATAGATGGTCTATTCTGGGACAACAGCTGTCTTCTCGGGGTATGTTGCCAGCCCCTCTCAGCTCACCACACGCCCCCATTACTGCATCCTGCACTCCACAACCTGAACTTCTGTGGTTGTAGCTTCAACACGTTCTAAGCCAAGTGCCAAAACACATGCACCAAATGCCACAAATACGTCTAAAAATCAGGGGGTAAACAATAATGATTGATTTTGGGCCGGTCAGGAACTCATTGATACAGGGCAGCAGTTACGCATCTTTATGTATAACAAGGTATAAGACTTTTGCAGTTAGTTTATGAACAATTCATTTTGACTAAGAATAAAGTGTAAAACATATTGAATTATACTTACAATTATTATGAAAAGGTTGTATTTCTGCAATGCATCGCAACATTAAAAAACTGTGGACTAAGTATCATAATTCTTATTGTACCATGACTTAATTGCATCCTCTCATCTCTAAACCTTAACTTCCCTACCTCCATGTGCCTTACCATGGCCAGGGTTTCCCATTTAACAGATGCTGTGAGGATCCGGGCACAAGGACTGATCTTGTCCGACTTGCCTGCAGTTGACACAAAAAGATTGATTCACTGGAACGAGACGGTCCCACACTCCTCCGAACAGGGTCCAGGGTTCAGAAACCACTACTTCTCTCCTAGGGTCCTGGTCAGTTGATCTCCTCTATCCATAAGAAAGAGGTCACCTTACTGAACAACAGTTCCAGTTCCACCCACAAGAGGGCCACAGTACTTTACTGACCGTCTTCATGCAGGGACACTTCTCACTTAGCACGGCCCTTTATTGCACCCTGTAGAAAGTCCACCATTTGGGTTTTGGCTTGGCCCTAAGCACCCCTTGTTCTGCGTGCATTCCCAATGCATCTCACTCTCCCTGGTCACCAAATTTGGACCCAGGGTGTAGACATGAATCAAGGTATGGTTAAGCAACTAGCAACACCATCTGGTGAAGCTGCCTCTGCTTGTGTTCCAAACACACACACACAAAAAAAGAGAAAATGTCCCTAAAAGCTTTGTCATCTACAAAATCGTTTATTTTCCACAGCTGGCTAAATTCTGGCTTGCTGCATCTCATACAATCCTCTCATCAGATAAGTCAAACTGGTTTCAAGTTAAACAGGTGGCGCATGTATGCAAACTTAGACTCAGTTATTGATTCACCAATCAGAAGAGGAAGGTTTCAACTAGGGTAGTTGAGACTTGTTATGACCTAGCGTCAAGACCTTTGTAAATGGGTAGGTGTAACTGACCCCTGGCCAACAGCCACTAAAAGGGACAAGGTGTCAGTGTCGTGCAATGGTGCGAGCAGAAGGAAAAACAAACAAAGAGCAGCTGGATGATGGCATTTATTTCACTTCCCCTTGCCGAAACAAACACATATTTATAATTAATTTGTGTAAGACAACACAGGGGAGAATTCTGAATGATGTTTAATAAATATATGTAAAAATATACCCAAGCAGACAATTCTCACCCCTTTGGGGAGTTCAGAAAATACAGGACAGAATCGTAACATACAGATTATTTCAATTAATTTTAATGTGCATTCAAACTTCTTTTTCACTACAAGTGCATGATGGGAAGGCTTATTGCCTAAATTATTAGGCCATAGAGATAGTGTCCAAAAGGAGTGCGTAAGAGGATGCCCATCAAAAAATTAAAAAAAACACAGTTGGAAAAAACCAATACAAATAAACACCAAAATCGTACACCAGTCTGTAAAAGGAAATACGAATAAAAAACAGCTCACACAAACAATACGTCTCATACAGTAATTACATACAGTACCTGATCCATAGACAAAAGTGATGTTAACCTTCAACCTGTGAAATTGCTTTTCTGTCTCTACTGCACCCACAACCAAATAGAGCGAAAGAAATGACTATAAATTCATGCCAAGCGCTACACAAATCAGGTCAAAGCATCTTATGTATATGCATGATAAACCAGATCCCATTACACCAGCGCCTGGTGTAGCAAGTCACTGCCCTAAAATGTCTTCTTTCAGGCAACGCCACTGTCTTCAGGATAGCTAATTTAGCTGGAAATTGCAAGGAGCACAGTGCACTTCCAAATTTATCTCACAAACACTCAAAAGATAATCGGAAAAACCACACTCTGACTGTCCCTGCCCCCCGGAATGCTATTGGTGGACAGAATGTACTAAACATTTTGAAACAGTCCTCATTACTCTGTTCTTGCTCTATCTTCTCCTCTACACTCAGCTGAAAAAGTAAAAGCTTGCCTCCCAAACACTCAGCCATAACAGCGTACAGGTGAAGCTCCTTATCCCTTTTGCCCTCTCAGTTTGTCGCTATGCTAACAGCGCGCGCTATGGTTGACTATTCCGGATTACACTTTTCACCATGATAATACTTCCCATTTACTGGCTATTTTGCAGCTCACACTACATTTTCGTGAGTGGATCTATAAAAATGTAGGGGGTGAAGCAGGGCTGCATTAAGCCGACTAAAAGACATGAATATTGATATTTTCAGTAGAGGAACATCATCATGCGTTACACAGGTAATTTTGGGAGTATGATAGTTTGGTAACCCAAGACAGATAAATGCCCTTCATTATCTTTATGTGCATGTGTAAATATGGCAAGTTGCTGCCATTCAATTGAGAAATGAAAACTGCTGCACTAGACCGATTGATGTGGGAACTACAGCCTAAGTAAGGATTAGGGCAACACCACAGCAGCAATGAAACTGTTTCACAGCATTGCAACAGGGTTCGGGTACAAGAGTGAGTAAATAACTGCAACAGAAATTTTTACATTTAAAACATACTTTTTAGGTTAGCATACGTGGACTGGCTGCGCAGTCACTGAAACAGTAGTGCAGATTCCCTGACCAGCTAGTGTAGTATAGTGTAGGCCTGTTTGGAAGCTATTTAGATCTGATATGCGATTAGATTCAAGGGGTGCTGGGTAAAATTCTGGTTTAGTGTTGACACCAGGCATTCTCTTTTTTAAACATTTACTAGCCTTCAGGCGTAGTGGGATTAGTTCGACAGAGAAGTTAAACTCCCAACTGCGGCTAAGAATGACTGGTCAGTCTAAGATGAAAATATTAATTAAACCATATGTTGTTGTTTTTTAATAAGAAATTTCTTGAACTGTACCTGCTAATCTGTCATCTCTGTTGCAAGTTCTGTGAAAAGTTTTAGAGGTTGTCTTGGTGAGCTCTCTCACCATAAAATCCAGGAAGGACCAAATATTCCATCGAGTTTCTGCTACAGCAGTAACACAGAGCACTTCACAGGAGATTAAAGTTTTTTAACAGGCTATTGGTTATTTTCTACATTTCTATAATGTCTCTGGAAAGCACAGTCCCTTGATAAACAACCCCAGAGTCCCCAGAGAGCAAATGACTTAGAGGGGCACCACTGAAGAAATGAAACTCACTTCATAGAAAACACTTTACTTCAGGGGAAAGCAGTCTAGCAGAGCCCATCATTCAGAGATACGTGGCTTTTCCAGAAAATCTAAGCAGTGACACAGTGGGAGGTGTAGGAGGTAGGCAACAGGGTTAGGTAAATTAGGTATTGTATGATGGGCTAAATGATGGGGATTTTTAGTCCAGGTATTTAAAAATTCTGAGCCCGGTTCTCTTTGCGGAAGATCATTCAAAATAACTGAGCTCTTCCACCTTTTTAGACCTTTTTTAGGCTTTAGACAAACTTCACCAGATTGTGGTGGTCTGATTGTGATATGTTATACTGTTTAATATGTACCAACAGATCATGCTTGGACATCTGAAGAGATGATGAGAGGGGGTGGCTGGTCCTGGAAAAAAAATATGAAATTAAACAGATCATTCATTCATTGATTCAGTAATTAATTTATTATCCATAACTGCTTATCCAGTTCAGGGTTAGGCCACACCGGAGCCGAACTCAGCAGACAGTACAGGAAGTAAAAGGTCAACCAATTGCTACAAGTAATCAAATAAGAGTCAATGAAACAAAGGCTGCAATTAGGTATGGAGTGTAATATTCAATATGAAGCTTTTATTTAGTGTTCTTCCCCTGTTCTTCTTCCCAAGATGAATTTTCACAAATTTCACAATATTCTCATAACGTTCCAGCAAACTTCACGACTCTATAAAGCTCTCAACTGGGTAAATGGAAATAAACAAAAGTAAAATTTTGTTATTATGCTGATGGTGGAAAAAACCCTGTGAGTGTAGGTCCTCTTAAAACAGAACTGCCCAATACTTGACCTTAGTGTCAACAATAAACATTTACGTAAGTTGTGATTACACTTAAATCACGAGTTCATTTTCTAGGAAAGTTTTTCATTCGTACGCAGAGTTAAACGTGAAGTGCGTAATGGTAAATGCCAACTGAGACGCCTATACATTGCTGACTGAGAAACTCCTGCAATGTCCAATTAGGGTTTCGCCATGAGTTTAGTAGGTTTACTTCCACCAATGAGCAAACCTGACTTCAAGATCTTATCAGAACTGTAAGAGCAATGAGACATCTATAATCACTACTGGCACAGACTGCACTTAGTTAATGACAAATCCAAGAAGTTCTTATCTCGGATTCAAGCCAAGAATTACATGTTAGAGTTATTTGAGCTAAATGTTGCATTTATTTGATACTGCAAGTGTCATTAGTTTAAGGGTTGTCCTTATGTTATCCTTATGTCCTTATGATATTCTGCAAATATGCGCGTGATTCATAATATATATTTTAACTAACTTACCATTTGTAATATGCTGAGATATCATGAAGATTAAATCATTAATTGACTGTGCAGTCATCGTCCAAAGTTCAGAAAAAAATTCCTTCATTTTCAGTCAGACTTTATTAGGTTCTGTAACTGTCTGTTTCAATATAAATGACTTGGGTCAACATCTACACCAATCTATCACACCAATTTATGCTGGAATTGAACGGTAACACACAAGGATGGGGAAGGGGTAGGTGCAACTCTAAACGGAATATGCTGGATGGGAGAGATTGGGTAAGAGCGTTGTTATGTAGTAATGTAATATACTTTAAATATGTTTTTTTAAAGGCGTTCTTTTTCATGTTCTCTACGGAGTGACATCACCTGTAAATAAAAATATAGAGTGGCCACGACTTAGTAACAATATTTTTATTAACAGTTTATTAAAATTTACATTTTATTTTATCACCAGAGAAGCTCCGTAGTTTTCAGATATTTGAGTTATTTTAATATATCATTCACTTATGTAATTCAACTATACAATAGTTAATTCTACAGCATCACAGCCAAGGTCAAAATCAAAACTTTGACAACCCGCTAATCACATTTAATAAAATTGTATTTTCATTAAAGAAATCAAGGCCACAGCTTTTTGTATTGCCATGAACACTTTTTTATTTTCATTTTAATCCCTGTTTACTCCCACAGTGGCATTGGAAATGTTTACTGTAAACAGTGTCATTCCTATCCCTGGTTACGAACAAATGCGTAGGTCCCTTGGTCCAAAATAAATTGGGTTGTGTTGGTACTGATAACAACCAGTATTGCCAGAGAGAAACAAACCAAGAGGGAGAAAAGAAGAGGTGCACGTAATAAAAAACTGAAAACACAGGAGTTGTGCATTATGCATGAAGCACAGATAAGAAGGCTGGAGTTGTGAAGCACGTAAATAAAACCTGATTTGCCGGTGGGAGGGTGCACGTTCACTATGCTTTTCCCCCCTTTCTCATAAGCTCTTTACCTGTCCTAAAAAATTTGTACCAAAGTTCATTGCACATAAACGCGGACAATAGAAGACCTAGGACATTGTGTATTCCGTCAAGGGGATATAAGGCACTAGTTTCACATTACAGACAACTACCGAGGGACAAAAATCAGACCTGAAGAGGAGCAACAGACAAACAGTGAGTTTTAACTTGTGCCTTTTCACAAGTACATGTGTAGTAATAAAAGCAATACCGTTCAGATGTTTTGGAAATCAAGTTGCTGGAAACGAGTTAATTCTCAACTGAGCAATTGCTCATTAACTCAGGGAGCATTACCACGTTCTTGTCTTTTCAGTAATGTTTATTGTTGAAACGCAGAAAATATAATGCATGCTACATGGAATTAGCTAAGGGTATGGTCAATAAATACCAGAGAAAACCTTTAAACTTTAAACATTCAAACTCATGTGATCTAAATAGTTCCTTCACAGACAAGGTTTAATTCAGCACTGCGCTTGATTGTTTAACTAAACTATACTTACATTATTGTTATTATTACACGTTATTATTGTGACAATGGAACACAGCTAACACAAAACAGTCTTAGAATGTTGCTATGAAATTTCAGCAATGTCTCACATTTGGAATGGTCTCAATGGTATACAGACTTATTAATGTTAATATTAATTCATATTAATTCTCATATGTGATTACTGATAATGAAAACCTGATTATGATAACCCAACTTATAAACACATTTTTAAATGTTGTGATTTTTAGGATTTTGCATCCATCCCTTGGTAGCAAAGAAGACTTAATTTAATCTACTTTAAAAACCAAAAAATACGTATCTTGGAAACATACTTCACGTAGTTAGAGGAATACATCTTGTGTATGTAATTTTATTGATGACTTTATTTGAAGAGAGTTCTCAAGTGGTACTCGACATTACATGCTACAATCTCATCTTAAGATCAATAAATTTTTCAGTTGATCGGCTAAATTGAATAAAAATGCATGGGTTGTTTAACTTCTATTTAATCTCTTTAAGTCTGGGGAGAAGGACAAGGGCCAAAGGAAAATGTCACATAATTCCCAGATCTACAAAATGACAACCATGGATCCTCAAAGACAGCGAAGGGTAGTGTCAAAGGATGGACACAACAACGTAAGGATAGACAACGTCGAAGGCATGGTTCAGCTGTACCTTCATGATATCTGGACCACGGTTGTGGACATGAAATGGCGCTACAAACTGACCTTGTTCTCCTCCACCTTTGTGATGACCTGGTTCATCTTCGGGGTAATCTTTTTTTTCATTGGGATGGGAAATGGAGACTTCAGCCCGGATGTAATGCCCAGTCATATGCCCTGTGTGATGAACGTGGAGACCCTCACTGGCGCTTTCCTGTTTTCCCTTGAGTCGCAGACCACTATCGGCTACGGCTTCCGCTACATTTCCGAGGAGTGCCCGCTGGCCATCTTCACCCTGGTGGCCCAGCTGGTAGTCACTGGTCTTGCCGAGATCTTTGTCACTGGGGCCTTCCTGGCCAAGCTGGCCCGCCCGAAGAAGAGAGCGGAGACCATCAGGTTCACACACACAGCAGTGATTTGCACCCGCCAAGGGGCGCTCTGCCTCATGGTGCGTGTGGCCAACATGCGTAAGAGCCCGCTGATCCAGTGCCAGGTGACGGGCAAGCTGCTCTTTCCGCATGAGACCCAGGAGGGTGAGAAAACCCTAGTCAGCCAGACGGGCGTAGACTTCCGGCTTGACGCCAGTACTGACGTCCCCTGCCTTTTCCTGCCCCTTGCCTTCAGCCATGTGATCGACAAGGCCAGTCCCCTCTGGGGCCTCACCGCTGAAAACCTGCTCAGCCGAGACTTTGAGCTAGTGGTGACCCTCAATGCCACCATGGAGTCCACTGCTGCCACCTGCCAAAGCCGCACTTCCTACATTCCCCAGGAGATCATGTGGGGCTACGAGTTCAAGCCCGCACTGTTCGTTTCCCCTCGAGGGAGGTACGTAGCGGACTTCAGCTGCTTTGATGACGTGCAACGCTGCAGCAACTCAACCATGTTATGCAGCTACACTGAGAAGCTCAAGCTGGAAGAGGAGTACAGGAAGGAGTAGGTCGATGTGATGTGATAGCATAGCCTTTGCACATGGTGTATAACTGTTATACCACTTTGTCATTTATAAACCAATCAATTGTAGTACAACCAGCAATGATACTATATAAATCAGTTAATATATAGGAAATATATATTTATATTTTTGCTTGCTTTTTAAAAATAAAACCCTTTGGTAAGTCTGATTTTAGTTTTCAGGTAAAACAGAACAAATTACGTATCTGGTGTTTGAGTAGAGCATGACCTGTTTTTACCATTCACCGCTGACTGAGGCCAATGAGTCAAATCTGCAGGTTCGAGTCCAACTCATGTCATTTGCCAATTGTGGCCAGGAGAACCCAGCGGCATAGCAAAATTACCAGAGCTTCCATTGGCTCGTCACCACCAAGTGTCTCCTGACGGCTTCTGGAGAACCTGGAGCGCATGTATATCCTCCAATCGATGCTGAACCGATGCAGTCGGTGTAGCTTACAGAGTGTAAAAGAGACAGGCGGCTCAAAATCGACCAGGGTAGGAGGAGACTAGTTGTACTTCCTCATCCTCCTTGTTTATAGTGGCAGGATTGGTGGTGACGGGCTGAGAATTAGGACAAGGGGGAATTCTAAATATGGAGAAAACACAAAATAATTTGCCATTCCAAAATCTGTTTTATGCTCTAGATTTGGTGAAATATGGTCTGTATTTGCAGTGCTAATGTTCTGATGGATTGCATAGAGGGTTGCAAGTATAGTTTCGTTTACAAATAAACTGAGAATTATCTTTTGATGACATGACAGTGACCACATCACAGTTGTTTTTGAGAGACAGTACCTGCATAATCACAAATCACCAGTGATCCTCAGGTTTATCGTAAGAACAACACAAAGGAGCAGTCTACAGGACGATTGATTGCGTAAACTAAGTTGAGACTTACTAGATTTTTTTTACACAATGAAGACGAAAAAGCCTTTTTGGCTTGAAAATATTTTATTAGAATGACACAATAGAAAATCATATAATTTATCATAGTATATGTTTTCTGTGTACCCTTCCCTATTTTAAACAATCTCAGTATCTCAGTCCTATCCTTCAGCTTTCCTGGATATAAGGCAGCCCCCTTTCATCCCTAAACCCCAAGGTCAAATGATACTGAATAGATGTGGAATGCCACGCCAGGTCAAGCTTATTTTTGATTTTGTTACTTACAATCAGTTTTTATTCTAAGTACAATCAGGTTTGTACTGTAAACAAACACATATGGAGCTTAAGAATCCAAGGCCACAATTGTTGAATTGTTTCCTGTCCACTTTGGTCTTTTTTATAATGACTTTTTTCCCATTACATATGACTTTTTTCCATCCAGTATTATTTAACAATTTTAGACCGTATCTTTGGCTGGCTGAGATCAACTCGTAGTGTATAAATGCATAAGTTATATATTTATTATATAAAAAGAAATATAACACTGAATTGTATACTTCATTCTAACAAACGCACAGCGTTCGCGACTCAGAAAAAATAATTATACAAAGTTGGTACTTTTATAAAAATCTCTTTGGTAGTACGAGGAGCTTCTAAGGTAATGTAAGGCACAGGTAGAGAAAACTCCCCCTCCATCCAAAAACAGATTTGAGGTCCTATATAACATTTAAAAAAATCCTTGTGATTCCAGTTTTCCAAATTGTAAAAACAAAGATGCATCTTTTTCAAGGCTTTCCCTTTAAGAATAGCAATCAAGTAAAATGCTTTCCCTTACTTCCCATAATGCCATATGAACTCCTGTGTAGTATAATACTGATAGACATGGCCGTTTATATCGAAAGGAATAATACTTCATTTTCCCCCAAACTTCAGTGTCTTTCGGAAATCCACCTCCGATGTAAACCACCATTCGCGTTCCTGCTCCCGTACTGTAGGCACTCTTGGTCCTTGAAGCCACAAAGTCTCAGCCTAGCCATCCTTGTTCCTGTTTGAGCATGCTCATTTCACAGTTTGCTACAGCACCTCCTGCCCTTTGCCGCTGTGCACGCGCAAGTGGTTGCTCCGTGACATCACTCCCTTTTGTTTATGCTATCTCCCGTTCCTCCGCATCTTTCCAGCCCTTGATATGTTTGTTTCATTAAATAAGGTAGTTTAATACTTAACACATATATAATAAGTAACAGTTCATGCAGCTATTGTTAATTTCGTAAGGTATGCTCACCCAGCTGTTCTATGAGAGCGCTTCGCTTTACACCACCCTCTGACAGTGCCTTATTTACGCCAACACCACCATCTCCGGTTCATTCACCACGAACTACCCCTTTTTTCCAGCAACATGCACATTTTCCCATGCACTATGTCCAAATCAACCTCTCCACCCTCTAGTCCCTTCCAAAAAAAATCCCCTTAATACGCCCCTTTAGACACCTGCTCTTTTCCCAACATTATTTGTACTTAAATCTTATTCTACATTGTTTCCTTTCTTCAATTTTCCCTCATTTTGAATTATGCCTGTTTACACGCCCAGTTTTGCTTTTCCCAAACAAAAGCCCAGTTGTTCGTTCCCCCACGGGCGGTGCCGCCCCCCTTAATAGTAAGTGCCCAGGTGGGACGGCATGTGGGAGGCGGGGTGCCGGGCATTGGGGTAGATTCCACCCCCGGGAGAGTTCCAGTAGGGGTTGGGAGCGGCGAAGAAGCCAGAGGAGGTGACGGGCAGTGCCTGGGGGTGAGGTGCCACAAAGTTCATCTTCTGCTGGTGCGTGTGGTATGAGCTCATGTAAGGGAGGTCCGAGGGGTACTTGTACATGGAGGACTCGGGCGGGTGGGGCTGCAGGGCCTGTGCGATGCCGTGGAAGTCGAACTTGTAGGCGTAGCGCTTGCCGTGCACCTTGGTCATGATGTTCTTGTCGTAGTAGTACCGCAGGGCGCGGCTCAGCTTGTCGTAGTTCATGTTGGGCTTGCTCTTGCGCTCGCCCCAGCGCCGCGCCACCTCGTCCGGGTCCGTCATCTTGAACTCGCCGTTGGTGCCCTCCCAGGTGATGCAGCTGGAGTTGGAGCTGTCAGACAAGAGCTCCAGTAGGAACTGCCACAGCTGGATCTGACCGCTCCCTGAGGAGGAAAGCAGACGTGGGGGGGTTGATCACCGGTAGACCCTTCAGAAACTGCCATTGCTTTATCGGGACAATTTTCCACCATCTTGCTAACAAACTTTATTGTCCTCTCAAGGTTGAAATTTTCCTTCATATTTATGGTTTCACTTTTAGGGATACAAAAGATACATTGCAACACATACAACGCATACAAGTGTTTTTCTGATATAATATTAGTTGAGAAGTAGGCTGAAGGTTAGCGATATGTCACTCCGGCACAAGAGGTACAATTAACACTGCATCAAATTCTATTGATCTCACACCTGGGTTGTTATCACAAGGCGAATCACTAATTGCCGGCTTTGTAAAAATAGAACTGTTGCCAGCCAGATCTTTCAGCGGAAGCGTGGAAGCGTTTTGCTGCTCTTATGCGCCCCCGAACCGGCGCTTCTATCAGCTCACTGCTGACCATGCAGAAAGGCCAGAGAGACGTTCATTCAGAAACTCACCAGGATTGGCCAGCCTGCTGCTTGTGGGCCCAAGAATCTGGTAGGGATCTGGGACAGAGATGCAACAGAGGATGTAAAATCTCTAAAAGCTGCATCAATGGGTGACTTGCATGTGCCCTCGATGGAGGTGAAGAGAAATTCTCACCTAGCTGTGGTCTCTGCTCTTCCGTTTTGGTGACTATGGCAGGGGATGACTGGGACCCTGGAACGCAAGTTTGGCAATTATGAATGAGGCAGCCTGCATACACACACTGCAAAAATGTCTTATAAACAATGCCATTAGATCACAAAGCTCATAACTTTTAAGTTTAAGTTTTAAAATAATTTAATAACTTAATAATGAACATTTAACTAAACTCAGCTAAAAATAAAACCCTCTGTAAAGAATATATTTGAAACTACCTTTGGTAGAAGATACGGCTTGTGGTGTCCATCCTGACCTTCGTGCTGCTTCATAAGCTAAGTCTATGAGACAGTGAAAAAGGTTTGCCTTGCCATTAGTAACCAAATGCAATTACTCATTTAACCACCAGAGGGAAGTAAGTCCACAAATTTTACAAGCAATCACTGTTTTCTGTGGTTCAGCAGGTCATGACTGGAGTCTCCAATACTTCATTAAATTAGAAAGAATGAGAAAAAAACCTGATAGTTACACATATAGGTTAGCATTATATACAGAAAGGTATCTCCACCCCCACTCTAACACCAAACATAGACCTAGTCTTCAGACTGGCATTTTATATTTCTGTATGCTGAACACATACAGATACGGATAGAGCGATGTATATACTTTGGAAGTGGAAGATATTTCGCCTCTTGTGCGTAAAAACATGTTTACAATGTCACACTAGAGCGGAGCGCCCACCTGGCCGACCCGGGACCCTGGACGAAGTATCGGGATACACAGAGGTGTTGGGGAAGATGAAGCTTGCACCTCCTGGGGAAAAAAAGAAGGAGGGTGAGCAGGGTTCATATAGCCAAAAAAAAAACCGCGTGGTCTTATTGTCCACAGCCTGAAAGAAATGTGATGATGCTAGTGCGAGGCCAAGCAGGAGAGGCTAGCCAGTTTAACCTTGAGCTGCGCACCGCAACACCCACCAATATGGTGCCTCCTTAGTCACCACAAATGGGCCACTAAGCAAAAAGGGAAAGAAGTTAATATCTCAGGGCTGTTGAGCAGCAAATTGAAAAGTTATTCATCTACGCATTGAAGAAAAGCTACGTTCAACAGCATTGAAGAAAAGCAGGCATGGAAGTGTCAAAGATAGAAATCAATATATATATCTACATACCTATATCTGCATCTTTATATGGTAACACTTTACATATACATAAATACTGTGTATTTACATAGTACTTAGTACATTAGTTTACATAGTGTAAATACATGTGTACTTACACATAATTACAGTGTTAATATGTATAGTTACACTGTACTTACGAATGAGTATCACTTTAATAACAAACAATTTTGATCCTATTTTTTATATACTCACAAAGATTACAATGAAAGATTTACTCATTCAGTGTAACTATGCATAATAACCCTGTAATTATGCATAATTGCACATGTATTAAAGCAGTAACTACCACAAAAATACTCAGCATTTAGAGACACTTGCTGTAAAATCTTACCAAAAAAATCTCTTGATGTATAAATACAGATCCGCACATGTATACAGACATAGCTTAACACAGATGAGTAACACAAGAGGCGGCGGGAGCAAAGCACAGAGAAGAGGTGCAGGTTCTCCTTACCTGTGTTGCGAGCATGCATTAACCGCGGGGAGTTTTGTAAGGCTTTGTCAACATCATCTGAAGTCAAGTGAGGAAGTGGAGCTGAGAAACAAAACATTCTTTTGAAAGGGGAAATCCATCGAAACGGCAAAAAAACAAACAAAAAACTAAAACGACCCGTGACGTGCCGGGCACTCGGGAGGCAGCCGTTTGAGTGACAGGTGCGAGCCGCGGCGCAGAAAGCAGCTCCACAAGGCCAGCCAGGGCAGGACAATCAAGCGAGCGGGAGGGGGGAGAGTGCAGGGAAGGGGGAAGGGGGGGTTTGTGGGAGTGTGGACCACATTGTCGGAGCAAGGAGGGAGATAACGCGATAAAAGCCAAGCAAAACAAACACTTAATCACTGCTGCCCACAATTGTTGTGAAAATCACATGCTTTCACTATTCGCATTCTAAAATCAATTTGGCAGGCTCATGTACACAACCGAAAGGAGAGATGCTAGTGCAGAAAACAAAAGGATGAAGAGAAAGATGAAAGGAAAGCTTTTAAGGACAACCATCCGCCCTCCAGTTACTTGAGCCTTCTCTAGAAATCCACCACAGTTGAAGCCAAAGTTTGGGAGCAATTAGCTACAAGAATGTCTGTGCATTAAACAAATGTTCACACTTCAAACAAGTGTTATACGGAAAAAAAATTGCACGATCGGGAGTCAACTCAAAAAATAATTTATGTTCATTGCTAAAAAATAGGAATTGATCTCTAATATTGTAAGAATACATTTATTATAACAGTCGTTACATTTTAAAATTCACACCACAGTTCATATGTCCTCTTTAAAACCTTCAGGACACATTCAGATACTGACATGCTACACAGCTGCTATAAATATCTTTTCATGTAAATACGTACACATCTGGACTACATAATTCTTCTGAAGAAATTGTCTTGTTTTTTTTTTTTTTATATACATGATCTTTGAAACACACAATGCAATGTAAAGTGAACTTCTTGGAAACAGAAATTATGCATAATTCTTTGAAATCCATGTCTTCCATTTGTCACCTTGTTGCCTTTCGGTGCCCAACAAGGAGCGGCACAAATCTTTGAAACTTTGTAACGCGACAGAAGGGCTGATTTTAGGCTTGGCCTGGGGAAGTTAATAAGAAAAAAAGAGAGACTTCCAGCGCAGGAAAATCAAAAGAGGCATTTGATCTGGGTCGTTTGCAAGCAATGCTGACAGGGCTTGGCGCACTACCGTGTCCCTGAACCCCGTCCAGAGCACAGATCGTTCCAGTCCTGAAGCAGCATCACCAGTGACTATTGGAGAGACCACCAGAGAAAGAGAGAGCAGCCCTCTGGCTGGCTTTCTCCTACCCTCCTGGTGCACATCTGACAGCAAATGTTACTAGTCTACCACTCCGGGTGCACGTCGAATTTTAAATGTTACCAGTTTACCACTCCTGGTACACATCTGCAGCTGAATAATCCAGCCTGTTACATAGCAACCTCACAGATGTGCCTGACAGCCTGACAACCGTGAAAAATTGATTGGGAAAAAAAACAAAAAAAACATTTGTCTTACTTAATCAGTAAATCAATCAGTCCATGATCTCCCTGCCAATTATTTCAAGTGTGTCCAGAGAATTTGTTTAGATGTTAGCTGTCGGTTTTCAAGCTTCGTAGATTTTTGGTAGAGCTCGCTAATAACAGTAATATTGCGTCCAAACCAAAATCATCACAGGCAGTGGCCATTCTGAAGTGCAATAAAGTGCAATGCCCAGATGAAGCCTTAGAGTAAAGCACAGACACATCCTCACAGCACAGTATAAGGAGAGGGAGAGAAGGGTCCAAGGCGACCAACAACATGCAGCAAAGCAAGATGATAGCCTTTAGTCTTCAGCCTATGCTCAGCTCAAGAGATCTAGCATTAGTGAAAAACTAAACCAGCAAGCATTGGAGCAGGTTAGTTACAAGACAGTTTCAGTGGGGAGAGCCTAAGCATCCAATGCTGCAATCTTCAGCAGAGAGATGGTGGCCGACAGAGGGCGCCAACGGTCAGACTCACTCTCTCTGAGGTAGTGGAGGTGCGACAACAGAATGTCTGCGTTGTAGCTGGGGGTCAGCCTCTGGAAGTCCTCTTTGCTCATCTTGCAGAGCTCCTTGCCGTCGATGCTCTGGAACAGGGAGACGTCCACGTCCAGGAGGACGTACTCTTTCACCGCCCACTCCAGCCATTGCCGCACGTGTTCTGTGGTCCACAAGGTGGGGTCTACAGGAATGGGGGCAAGACAAGCTGGTCTCAACACTGTGATGTGCAGACCATTGTACAAGACAGCATGGTCTACACACTATTGGTTTTGTTGGTTTGGTTTTGTCTCCTTCTTCTGAGACCTGACAAATACCCCACAAAAATAAGAAACCATCATAAACAGATATACAATTCCTATCCGGGAAAGCAATGTTTCTCATTGTTTCAATTTAGCCCAATTGTTAAGGCGCAAACCTCAGGCTAGGTAAGGAACTCAGGCATCATCGTTGATCACACACCTTCTTTTGAACAACATGGTACTATGGCTTTTGTTTAAGATCCAGAAAATATATTTTATCTCAAGGACTCTCTTCCTTAAGGATTCTGCGACTCTAGTTCATGCTTTTGTGTCCTTTTGCAAAGCTCTTTTCAATGGCCTCACAGCTAGAAGCCTTAATGCTCCAAATCTGTGTACAGTCCATATAAAGATTTACATATGCATTTATGATTTACATAGCATGTATTTACATACGCATACATGCTAATGTGGGACAGGAACCTTACATCTGTTTATGTCAAAGCGTTGTCAAAGCACAGACAAGGCACAAAAAAAAGGGAGATGACAGAACTTTGTTAAAGTTGGTGTTAACATGAATCTGTGTTTTATCATATTATATTATATTAAGATTATTTTGTTGACCTTTATAGCACCAAATGGCCTTACTTTATCTACTTCAGGGTTGCAGGCCTATCCTAGCAGGCATAAGACTTGAAGAAGGGAAAATTCAGGGCCGGACACCAGTCCATCACAAGATCAGGGAGACCCAGACAACACTCACATAGGGCCAATTTAGTAGTTGTTAAAACACCCAACTCACAAGTCTTTGAACAGTGGAAGGAAACCGGAGCCCCCGAAGGATAACCACACAAACATGGAGAAAACTCCAGACAGTGACCTGAGCCGTATACGTTGTGAGGCACCAAAAAAATCATTTAATCGCTTTAAAATAAAAACTCAGAACTTTATTGTATTTATTGTATTTCGATAATCCATTCTTTTATTGGATTCTGCCTGTGGATTTCAAAACGGTGCTTTAAAATGTATACTTCTAACAATAGAATTGGCATGATTGCTATTAACATGCTACATTTTTACCTCCCCTTAAATTCCAGAGAGGTCAGTCCCTATTGTCCTTTCTTAATGAACAGCAAAAAACAGGATGTTCTTCACGTGCTTCGTCATTGTCCCTGTCAACTTCAGTTGAAAAGGAAGTTGCACTATAAGACAGAAACTATTACTCAACTCTAGACAAGAACGTGAAAGAAAATAAACTGAACACAACAGCCACCTATAAAATCCTTAAAAAATCATTCAACATGGTCAGCTGAGAAGATCTGTTTCGTCCTCAGCAAAAAAGAGGGGGCCTAAACAGGTTGTATCCCGAGATTTGAAAAGATCCTGCAGTAGGTATGTGCCCCTGATCACTAAAGAATGACTTTCTCCAATTTGGCTAAGTCATAAGCCCCCTTTCTTCTCACTTCTGGAACTCCAGAACTCCATAGGAAATGGTCTAGACAAGCAGAGCACACTTGCAGCAAAGCCATGAGCCCCTCGCTGCTGTGAAACTCTTGGAAGAGGGAAATCATATTCAACTGCAAAACAACTGAACCGTCTAATTAGGAATGACAACATTTTTTTCTCTTAATACAATTGTTTTACACTTGAAGGCTGGCACACCTTGACCCTTGATGCAACCTATCTGTGCCTCTTGTTAGCTGAGAGCAAAAGGTAGGCCAAATTTGGGTACCTGCAGGAACAATGACCCGACGCTCATTGGTCGTCATGTTGGGGGGAGGGATATGTTTGTCCTCCATGTAGCTGCCGTAGGTCATGGGAACCCCGTCGGCTCCGCTGGCAAGCTTTCCTCCCTTCCCCACACTGCAGTCGTCTGGAGAGTTCCTGCAGAAACAACAGCGTACACACAGAGAGGCTTGACACAAGCCTCCACTAGAGGCATCATGGGATGCACCAGAACACCATCACACAATGATTTAGCAATACTCCGTTAAACTGTTACTAGCTGGATAAGAAATGTTACAGAAGCATCCAGGTTATGCAGCACCACACAAAGATATGGTAGCTTCAGCTTCAGGCCATTAAGTCAATTTCGCATTGACTTTTAAACTTCCTTCTTATCACAGATTGCAGGACAAAGTGATCTCTGCTTCTTTTTATATTCTGGACACATTTTGAAAGTGAACCTATTATCATGCTTTAAAAAAACCCCCACCACTGCTAAACCTATGGCCTCCAGCCTTTTCATTCATGTATCAAAAGCCAGATGAAACAAAAGGGATCTAGGTTTGAATAAGACAGAGATAATGAGTGCCAGAGGCCCTACATCCGATGGATGAACCGGTATAGATTTATCATGCTGCCGCTATCATAGCTGGCGAATCCCCTGTGGCGCGGTCACCAGATGTTACGGATTACGGTTGGAATGTCCCATAAATGCATATCACTCCGCCAGGGCTCAGATATGAATAATTTGGGATTGTTGTTAGAATTTGGGTTATGAGTCTACAAAAAAAGTCATGAGTCTACAAAATGCGACAAAAGGCTTGAAACATAATATATTCACTACAAAGGTGAACGGTGTCACTGTTGTCTACACAAGAGCATATCTGGTTAGTTAGGGTGCAAGCAGAGAAGCAGCTGGAAACCTATTGTTATTGTGTGTTTGTTCTTCTCAGTACATTTTTCAAGAAATGGCAATAACTTCTACTTCTATTGTTTCTCCATCTTCTTCTCGTTAACCATGAGTGATTGACACAGAATATATACACTTTGTATGAAGCTCAAAATAGACTAAAAGGAAAACTCAATAGCAAAGGAAATGTCTCTTTTGACGAAGATGGCTTACTTACAACGTATCATCTAACATATTTTGTGTATTTTCATGCATATTAATTTACATTCTAAATATTTTACCTCCTTTGCAAGATATGACATTTCAACCTCAGCAGACTGAGGCAATAGCACCATATGGTCTAATATTGTGTAGCAACATTGTGCAGCGATATCACAAAATAAATTTGACCAGAAAGACATTTTCTAGGACTTTAATGCCATGCTCAGTTTACCCTTTCAATAATTACAAATCACATTGACTTCCGCATGAAATCTGGTACGATTGGAGATTGTAATGGCACGAATTCACTTCAGTAACATCGGTACCACAGGATGGCCTCAATAGACCAACGTTTTGCCATAGCTGCTTGAAGCACCTGGTACTTGAAGCACTGGTATTTACTTCTCTGTTTGCACTTTTCTGAAATTCAACTATATTATTATATTTCATTGTTTTATACGCCACTAAAAGCCATGGAGAAATCAACTAAACGTTGGTAGCAAATTATTCTAAATAAAGTGATCTGGTTTCAAGCAAGAAAGTTCACATGAGACCTCCCTTGGTTTTCTACCTCAGTTTTTTTCAGGTATATAAACTGCTTCAGTTTGGACCACCTTAAATATGTTGTTCCCCTGCTTGGAAGGAAAAACAGCCATCCCAAAGGAGGTTTCAGTTACATGCATCCATAAATGTTAGCAACTGTGATGTAGAACTGAAAAATGTTAGCCACAAAGGCCAGGTTCTCTGTGGGTCTTTCAAAAAATGTAAATAAAAATCATATAAAATATTCCAAAGTGCGGACCTGGAGATCCCCAATCAATCATTTCAACTGTTTCAAAACTGAAATAATAGCATTTTTACCAATAATGCTCCTCTTGAACAGAAACTCCTAAAACGCAGTCAGATCATTTACAAAAATCCACAAAAATCACAAAACCACAATGGATTGTGGTTCCATTATTAAAATGAATATACAGACCAAACAACAAGCTGCTTATGGCTCCAGTATGAATAAGTGTACAAATGTTTTTTGGTACCACACAAATACTGATCGCGAACTGATAATGAACTTCACCGGAGAAGCCTGTTCTTATACAAGAAGAAAATGAAGTTACACAGCAAAAAGAAACCCTGAGTCTTTAGCTTGCGAGCGAGTGACGTCAGTTAAGTAATATTGAGGAAAGTCTGCCAACATAAATAGGCAGAGAAAAACGCTGAGGGGAAAGTTGCAGTCTATATTCCACCCTCAACCCGCCCAAACTGAATCACCCACAACACCCTGCTAAGAGTGAGCCTTTTGCACTACAGAGCATAACGGTGCAGCGCACTCGCCAAAGCAAGCTGGCTCTGTCCAGCAGCACACCAGCAGGGGCTGGACTGCCACCTTTCTGAATAGGGGACCGTTATTGGGCTCCCTTGTTCTTGGATCAAATGTCCCATTTAAGAAATGTCGGAAAAGTGCCTTAAGCGTTCTGCTACACGAGCCGTGCTAGTTAAGCACTCTCCTTCTTCCTTCTCTTGGCAGCCACTAGTCAGCAGCCGTGCCTGCCGCTACTGGGTGGCTCTGAGAGCCAGGGGGATAAACAATTAAAAGGGAAGCCCAGGCGAGAACAGACGTCCTCCCGTCCCTGTTGTTAAGCATCATTGTTCATTGTTTTCCTGGCCTGCCAGCTAATTAATCTGCCATAAAGCCAGGCTCCGAGGTTGAGCACTCGCAACTAGCGCGTCCTTCAAGCCTCCTCCACAGCATTCCAGAAATGCAGGGGCATCAATTATTTTTTGTTGAGATGCTACAGGTAACTCAGGGAACCCTCCGGAAACCCAGCTCCATCTAATGCCTGGGACATTTGTTTTTTTTAAACCCTGGACTGCCCCTGAGAATAGGTCCTGCTGCTATGCTTTTAGTGTTCGCATGTGCACAACCGCCTTCCACAGACACACAGCCACCTGTTGTCTCCCCGCCGTTTGGCTGCCAGAGCGCCTCCCTCTGGCCTTGAGCAGGAGGAGCAGAATACTGTCCACGTGGTAATGCACGCTTTAAATCTTTACCGAGAGTCAAGCTAATTAGAACAATGTTTCCAGTGTCTCTCAGCCAGATAAATTAGGCCTTCTCTGGGGTGTCTGTGGAAAGGCACACTTCGAAAAGGTTGGGGGTGTGAAGTCGGCAGGGGAGGGACGGGTCTTGCAAGAAATATAACAACTGTGGCGGTCCTTTGAGGAGGGACAGCTGCTTTGAATTTGGATTCCAGAAGCAGCTTCTCCTGATGGGCTGGGGCTCAGACAGCGCAGCAGGTTTTTCTTCTTCCCCCCTCTCTAAACTGAGTAAGTTCCTAGTGTGTTTGGCAAGCTAACAGTCTGCTGACTGTTACTGTGCAGGCAGTGCCTTCAAGATTAATAGGCGGCTTCAGATGTAAACAACAGCCGTCCCTTAGCCGACCACGCCACATTCAATTTTCTGCAGCACTTGGAAATATTTACATTTGAGTGTGGATTTCAGGCAGAAAACCAGTCACATTAAATCTTGCAGCGCCATCGCAATGTGGACAATGCACAGCGGGCTAATAAAGGCCACACTGCACCTCCTGCAAATGTGGCTCTCGAAGACCGTTAACTTATTTCCCTTGAAATGAGTGGCTACGACTCTATTCATTACAATCTACACATAACTATTGAAGCATACATTTGATATTGGAAACTAGGTAAAAGCCTACAGGTGTCTTTGCCAGTCAACAGGTCTGCCCACCTGGAGCCATTGAGGTGGCTGGCGTTGCACTCCATCTTGATGGTAACGCGAGCAGGCGGCTGAGAGAGCCAGTCCTGCTGGTGGACCCGTGGGCTCATTTTCGCAGTTTGCCCATACTCGCTGGTGGAGGTAGCAGTCATCTCTGTCTTGGGATGGTGCGGTGTCCCGTAGGCACACTCGAACAATGATTGGTCTTCACTCACCACCGACAACGCTTCCTGGAAAAGTCAAAGATATGCTCTGGGTCTGTGTCGCATAATATATTTTTAAGGCGTTCATAATCACAGTAAGCAAGCGAGGTACATTTTAAAGCAACCGTGACTGGTTCAGAAATTTGACAGCTTTCCTCAATTTGCAAGTTATTATGGGAATATTTGTGGCTTAAAGGGTAGAAAAGCAATGAACCTGAGATGTCCAGTATTTGTGCTCCCCATTTCAGTCTTACGCAGCAAAGCCGAGTTTCATCTTAAAGTCAGTGTAGTTGACTAAATTATAAACATAAGCAAGGGATGTTCATATTCTAAATAGTTCCAAAAGAATAAAACTTTTTAAAACGTTGAGTGCCAAATCAAAAATAGGAATTAAAAAACAATCAGATGAGGAACAGAGAGAGTTTTCACCCTTATATTTAAAGTTTCTTCAGACACAGAGAAAGATTTTACAGCGGAAAAAATAAACAAAATGATTTAGCGACCCACTGCGATTGATTGCAGACCAGTATAAATCGCTTTCTGTTTTCCGTGACAAAGGAACATCACCAAGATCCTGTGATGTAACTACCCTGGTAGAAGAAGACCACAAGGGCCAACCACAGTCATAGAGATATGGGATTATCTGGTTTCTGGATATCCTCCTACAAACCACATTGCTATATCCATGGCCTTTTTATGCTTTCTTGTGCTATTAAGTGCAACTGACAGAGTCAAAGACGCAAACAACTGCAATACTGATAAGACACAAATGGGCATGATACCAAGGTTCTCTAAATTCATGAGACTCTTACTGGAAGAACTTTCATTTCTTCCTAGAGATTAAAGCAATGCTTGGATCCCCTTGTGTTTTTCCAGATTTGACCCGCTACCTGTTTACCTCGTGTCCACTTGTGTCTACTTGTATTCCCCCCCGCAAAACAATCACATGTAATGTGCACGACTAACACCGTTTTTAAATAATTTGTGAGAAGCATACTGTTTACACTGCATTTGTGCAATTGATTCTGTGTCCTTTATTTGCTCATTATCACTTATTTCTGAGGTCTCATTAAAGGCCCACATTGTCTTGAAATTCAATGTCCCTTCTTTCTCATTAAATAAGTAACCATTCCCTAATGTTTTAATCGAACCGAAAACCCACACAGTGTGGTATAACGGCTACTAACATTTTGCAAATCAAAGTTTAACCTGGTAGTGCTACAGAGATAGCACCCAGTAGCCCCTCAAACTATCTCTTACTTGTCTCTCCCTCTCTCTCTCTCCCTCTCTGGAGTGCAGAGAGCATTACTCAGGCACCTCAGTGTGAAACAGAAAGCCATCCTCCCCTAGCACCTCCCTGGTGACAGGTCAAAAGAATGGCCTGGGATCAGTTGGAGGAAAGGGAAGCTGTGTCGGAAACCAGATTAATCAAATGGCCACTGTTCCTCCCTGATATGTCAGCTGCAAACTGCATTATTGAGCTGTCTGCGCAATTAACCTTCACCTGACAGAGCTGGTCACACCAGTGCGCATTAATTGGCCAGTGTGCGTGTACAAGGACGCACTGCGTTTTTGTTCCCCAGCAGAAAGCAAAACAACACCACATCCACTTAATGTACACTTATACCTCTTCACTGAGCAACTAACTTCCTTGGCTTTGATGTCGTAGATCATTGTCGCGATACAGCTGATTAGTCCAGCTTTATTTGATCTTATTCTATTATTTTCTCCGCTCTATTAGTAGCGTGCCTATGAAAAGTTCTGTTTACATATAACATCCTTACAAGGAAACATTTCAAGTTTTAAGAAACAGTCGCAAAAATTTTAAAACAAAGCGCAGCGAGAAAAAAGTTGCGTCAGCAATCCAAACACTCTACAAAATTTTTCCAGTTTAGTTTGAAATTAGCATTGAAGGAAAGTTAGCCATCATTTTGTAAACGTCATTATCCGGGCCAAAGGAAAACAAAAAAAAAGTTTAGTCCAATTTTCCTTTCTAACAGCATGACACTGCCCATGTGATAGAGTGGTGCAAACGGTTTTGCCTACCCAGGAACAATGCTAGCAGGAGCAGATTCTTAACCTAGCAAAGGCTGATCAGTGTGGCCTAGTGATGTGCGGGGTCAAGCATCCTCTCACCCTTTTTATCCAAACCCATTTCCTTGAGTCACGACAAGCCTCCTGTCTTCTCAAGACACAAGGCTCCCACTGGTCCCACCCCCAACGTCTGAACACATCCGCAGGTTAACACTCGCTGTGAACACTGCAAAAATCAACAGCTCCCTTGGGTTTGTTTGAAGGCTAACTGGTAGACCTTAAATAAGCCTTTCTTCTGTCCTACTAAGCAACAACTGATGAATGTAATGAATGTAATGCGTCTGTCAATAATAATTTCAAATTGAAAAGTCAACAAGGGAAAACAGCTACAGTCGTTTCTGTGACTACAAAAAAGACCTACTTATTCAGAAAAACTGTTCAGTACTTGGAAAACCAATCAATATTTATAATTGCAAATTTTAGGCAAATTAAGTTGGCTGTAATTGCAAATGATAAGCTAATTATGTTGGTTATAAGGTTTAGTACATATTACACTAAAGGTACTGGACATTAAATGTTGTTTTTTTCCCCCATTTCTTGCTCCGACAAATAAGTTATAATGTATTTAATTAATTGACAAAGTACTTAAAAAACTGAACAGCAAGGGCTCTAGTCATTCAACTCATTGAGAGACAGCATTAATTATACATAAAAATACAGAATGGCCAACACGGTGCTCTTGGCTGTGCGGCAGCAGACAGGAAACCACTTCTTAAAGCATTTCCTGCATTAAAAGTTCCTGGTAGGGCTGGATATCAGTGGAAGGGATGGAAAAGGGAAGTGCTTGTCTATCGGGGTTTTTGATTGTGCCTACCATTGCAAGAATCCAAAGTGGGCATGAGCGCACCCTCGCATTTACACCTAAGGAGCAGGTCAAAACCACCAAGGGAGCCTCCCTGCTAGGAGCGGTGCAGTCCTTATTGATTTAGTTATTGGATGTTCTGTCACTTCCTGTTCTGTTCCATTATGCCATGAAAACTCTTCCTTTGTCCACTTTGCAAAAACGCCTGTCGTTCAGCTGAGATGACTGACCATGGTCTCCCTGTGGAGTTATGCCCTGGACTTGCCACACTTTATTGCAGGTACTCCTACATCACAATTGATAAAAAAGTACTATGGTTCAAGCTGATTTCATCAGTGTGTATATATATATATATATATATATTCCATGATGATTTTGATGATATTGCTTTATTTGCTGTTGAAACGTTCAGCAGAATTTAAAATTAGTTTTCCACAGTCATGCCATACCGTAATTCCCTTTAGAAGGGGGAAACTGACTCAAGTTTAAAGAAGTGATTCTCTCCCGCTCTGCCCTGGAGCCCAATCAGAAGGCCAGGGAACCAGCAGCAAGGCGAGTTCTTACATCAGACCGCACAGAAAGCCACCGTGTGACAAAGGCCTACCACAACTTCCTGACTAATAATACAATACAATGCCCTTAGCATATGAGATTTCCGTTTGCATGTTCTGTCCCCTTGCAGACTGGCCCCCGTTGTGTACACCTTCATGGGTCGCCACTTCTTTCGTTATCATGGAAAAAGTAGAGTCCACCGATCATGGACCTACCACAGCAAAACCTTCTGTAACTTAAGTTCCACTAATGGGATCATTTATAACTAATTATTGTTCCCAATATTGGTACTATTTAGTTGTTTAGCATAGCAGCTGGATTTGAATCTGTTGCATATGAAACATTCATATGGTATATCTGCTTTTGCTCTGGAAATTGACATGACAAATATTTACAGACCACCATAAAATCCCACAGCATTTAAAGCAAGATTTTATCAAACATTTATTAACAACTGCAGACGGCCAATGTTTTAGTCACCTATAATGTATATCCGGGTGGGTCCAGAAAATAAATATTGGGAAAATTAACAAACCCCCCCAAAAAAAAATATTTAGAACTATGCTGCGTCTATGCCCAACAAAGTTTACAAACAGGGATTTGGGCCGTTTTTCCTTGGGACCCCGTGCCAACTGTGGGCCCAGTCCAAAAACATTACAGAACACAAAAGAGGAGACTCCTTCTAAAAACATTTCAGAGTGGAAGCCGTTGGATCGGCCACTATACTGTTTACATTAAAAGCCCTTAAGACAGATGGTTATGTAATTACGGCTCCCAGAGTAGGTTTCTGCCTTTTGTCTTATTGTTCACGTAATACTTTAGCTTTTACTATAAACATCTTTGTATGGAAGACAACAGGCACACTAGACTCAGCAAAGGTCAATGTAACATATTCACCCGATATCACATAAACATCAACTTTTCATTGTTTTACTACTTTCATTTAACTCTTATCCCTGAAGATGCTTAAAATAACTTATGGAAACAGAAGGGTGTTATGAGTCTTCAAAAGTTTAGATTAGATCCCAGCCTAAGTTTTCATTCCTGGTTCAAAATT
>JAOVYW010000084.1:5457294-5470239 GCA_025775045.1 Hiodon tergisus | reverse complement strand
TATATAAATGTTCAGCTATATATTGAAGTCTTTGCAAACTCTTGAAAAAATATTATAATATTACCAGCCCGCGGAAACCTCAGTAAAGGAAGGCAACTGATGTGACATCGCTAATTGAGGCAAAATAAATCAACCATAAAATCCACCAGAACACTCATTACTCAAAAAACTTATATAAAATCAGCAAAAATAAAGAAATTGCAGCAAAAGGAAAATATTTTCACAAATAAAATAAACAATATATAATATATTACCCAAAGCTCCCAAGTTAATCAACACACGGATAAATAAAAAAAATTATAGAAATTTATATTAATTATTTAAAATATAATTATACAGTTTAATTTAAAAATTGATTTCAGAAAAGTTGGATTAAGGTTATCCCTCAAAAAGCCATAGTAACTGTTCTCTTTTAGAGTAAAAAAAAAGGTTGCATTTGTCTGCCATGTCTCCGCTGTCCCTCTTCTTTCGGTGACCAAATTAACGAAATACTTGTTTTGAGATTACCATGAAGATTTTTTGAAACCGCACACAAACTCGAAGTAGGAAAAAGGAAATTTACTAGGCAGCAAAAAAGGAAATCTTGTCTCACCGCTGTGGCAGAAGGGTGTTACCCATACACAACTAATCTGTTTTGTGTAGAGTGCAATGGAAAGCCCATGAAAGTTCTGTACCCGTTGACCAAAGTGGAACGACACAAAGTCACGGAGAACCCCCGGCTTCTTGCTTACCTTTATCGTGCTGGCCATTCTCAATCAGGACTATTGATCGAGTCCTGTTGCAAATGCGTATGGAACTCTATTTTGTTATTCTGGAGAGCAGACGCGTTGAGGTTCTTACTAGCGTTGTTTGGATCGGATGAAACTGTGCTAACGCTGGGAAGTGAAGTCAGCCAATAGCAGGAAGAGGTTTCTATTGGTTCTGGCCGCCGCAACTCTAAGAAACAGGATATTTGGGAGTGAGGAGATAAGAAGGGCTAAAAACAATGTTGTTATTCCTGCTGATGTGTGTTACAAGATTTTTTTTGAGAGGAGAAGGGTGAGGGCAATAGGCTAGAAGGTTGCTCTGACAGTGGGGTCTCTGGTGAGGCAGGTGCGATGTGATGTGCTGTATGTGTGACACACAGACCGGTGGCAGGATGCAGATGTCTGATCGTAAAGAGTCCAAATTTGACAAGGCTCCATGCCATGCCCCCCTCCCCAGGGGCTTTTGGTTGAGTATGGCCGCCTTAATTTTCGTAAAAACGCGAACTATTTCTGCTGAGTTGCCACTGCGCATAACACACACAGAGAAAAGGTTTTCATAACAAAAGACATAACACATGCTGTATGCTAAATAACTTTTATGTGATTTGAATATTTGCAGAGATATTTTTCGGTGGCTATATTCCCCCATGCGTACAACCCTGAAGCATAGCCTGCTGAAAAAATTAATGTACAAGCATGCTTTATCGTAACTAAAACCAATATGCTGTACATAGTGGACTTCCTTCTAAATGCATAGCAATTCTTCAAAAATGGAAGAAAACCGCCTGATCCTAGCTTTAACAGACCAAATGAAGAAAGACGATGTTTGACAGCCAGAAGAAGCCATGTCAAAGAGATCTGGAACCACAATTATGATCATTATAAACAAACAAAATAAGACAATGAGGTCGCCCACCTCATTGTCACACATACACACACACACATTCTTGAAAGGATATCTATTTTTTTGTGTATTTTTTTCTTCTTTGTTCGCTGTCTCTGAGAAAAGCAGGAAGCATCTGATAGAACCACATTTCGTTCAGTATCACTAAACAGTATATGCACGGTTTTCTCTTTGACACGTTTAACAGTTTATTAAATAAGATGGACAAAAAGGTGTTTCGTTCCATAACATTTTTCACCCCCTTTCATCTAGTAATTTATTTAGGATGATCTCTGGAATCTTTTGCAGGTTTCAGGAGCAATGGAAGGAGGAGACAGCTGTAGCAAAGGAACAGATACTTAAACTAGGTGAAGGGCAGCAAAGTCAGGAAAAGAGTAAGGAAGGGATTTAATCAGACTGGCCAGCATGCTGAAAATCCAGAACGCTGAGGATATCTGATTACACTGCATGGGAGCCACAAACAAGACCTTACTGAGGAATTCTGACCTTCTCAGGTGTGTTTGTCCATAACGCTCTACGAGAACAGGTTACAATATCTGAGCCATCAAATGAATTGTGTTAGTTTAAACTGCCATTCACACAAGTAGTCATTCATAAAACACAGCCTACTTTACTTTGAGTACTAACAAAGCTTTTTAGGTTGTGAACCTTAGTTGATACACGGACAGCTAGTTGGAAGAAACAAATAATTAGTAAACGCAGGCAACTGATGTGGCATCGAAAAACCGATTATCTTTGTAGCCTGCTACACTTTTATGAAACTTGACTGTTATTTAAATTAGATCTTCGTCCTTGTTGCCATTTGTGGTGAAAACGCTTGCATAAGACAATGCCCGAAATTGACAGAACTGCATTTGTAAGACGGTCCTACGATTGCTTAACGTCAGTTACAAAGAGAGGAACTTGTTGTAAGATGTCGTGTTCTTTTATACGTCAAATTATTTATTTATTTATTGACCTGATCAGAACACTGTGTCATGCAGGGTGCAATGAGTGACACAATTTACTATTATCCAATCACACTGCTTCAAATGTTTTAACAAACTAATCCCAACATCAAATGTTGTTAAATGTATCTAATCCACATCTTCTCAGTCAAATACACCAATAGAGATAAAACCTTTGTGTGTTCTTGTCGGGTACAAATTTTTTAAGACTTTGCGTATTTGTAAGAGGAGTTGTCTTTCAACAGATTATCATCATCATTATGCAGTGTAATTTTGATTGTAAAATCAAACCACAAGCAAGACCTTGTAAGCAAGAACAGAGCTTCAAAATAAATTTGTTAATTTCTCGGCATAATTTCTATGATGTACTGTTTGCCCTGTTTATCTGAATCGGCCATCAGAAAAACTTTGAGAACCACTGTTTCTATGCCTACCGAAATGAAAATATGCGAAACTGTCAGGCACTGCCAATCGGCAGCTCTCTCTCTTGGTCTATAATATATATATATAAAAAATGCTCATTTTTTCTCTCGTCTCTCTCTCTGTTGTCTTTGGATTTTTTATGGTCTCAAGCAGGAAGTCTGTAGGAAATGACCCATGTTCCCCTCACACACCGAGCCACCGCGGTGCTATGCGACCCCACAGCGGGACAGGCAGTGGAAATGCTCTCTCAGAGGGGGTCTGGGAAGCTGGACTACCCCCCCCCCCCACCCCCCATCACAGGAACGTCCTGTGCGACACACCTTTTTCTCAGTCACAGCTATAAATACAACAGCCAGCCACATTTGCCACAGCTCTTCCCTCTGTCACGACTCTGTTAAACACATCCTTAAGGTCTCGTGCACGGTAGGAGGCAAAGGTTTGTCTTTCAGAAACAATACTTCACATTGCACATGGCCCATCTGACGGTATACAGCTCTGAGTCAGTATCACAGCCTTACAGTAAGGCTCATAGTGCACAAATGACAACAAGGTGATCCTATGTGCTGTCAGCAGGGCGTTGCAAAAGCTCAGTTTCTTCTGATAGACTTAAAATATTGTTAAAAATAATACCACACAAAAGTTGTTTTAAATTGCAGAAAAGTTAAAGGAAAGGTTTAAGTTTAAGGAAACACCCTCTGTAAGGGCCAGAACTCAGATCAAATAAATTATTTCAAAATGTATTATTTTCATATGCGCAATTCCACAGGAGATTCCCTCTGCCTGGGGGGAAATTAATGCAGAATTTATTTATTTTTAATTTTTGTTTTTAATCGGTTCAAACTGGGAAGACTGGTTTGTGGTTCTCATGTTGCCAATGTAGTGAAGATTACGAGCCAAGCCTAGCCACACACTATTGGCCCAGTTTTAAGTGCACATAAAAACGAAGTGAGTTTCAACTGTCAGCTTTACATCAAGGATTTCTCCCTTTTTTATCAAGAGAGAAATATCCTGGACCAACAGTCAGCATTTCTTGCTGATGAATTCCACTGAATTAAAACTAATGACGGGGAAAGGTTTTTTTTTTTTTTTTTGTTAGCTAGAACTCATAAAACTATGTTGAGGGAAAAAAGCTGCTCACATTTAAAACCTTGGTTGATGTGTGATTATAAGCAGCTACCTTCTTCTCTGATGGTGGTCTGTCTGCGGTTTCCTTGAGGATTGTTGGGTCGCTGATGAGGGAAGGAAAATTGTCAGTCCGCCTTCTTTCTACCTGATCTGGGGCCATAGCTGTCTACTTCCACTGACTTGTAAAAAACGGACACAGAACTGCTTTTGTACCTTGTTGTTACATTCGAAAAAAAGTGCCACTGTTGCACTGTACCTGAGTAGCTTTGGCTGTTTGTTGGCTTCATCATAACCAGCACCATTTTTCAGAAGCCCTAAGCAAGAACTTCTTTGAGGGGACCCCCCCACTCACCTACCTGGACTGTCCATTCATGCACCACAGAAGCAGTTGATACACTAAATTATTTAGTAGTGAAGCTGTTGTCATAATAAAGCTACAAAGTGACATACACAGCCAGATGACCTCAGATAGCAAGGTTCAGCATGCAAGTCTTCTTTCAACCTTTCATTTGATTTTACTAGCAGCTACAATCTGCAAAAGTCTCCTGACGATTACTTTCTTGTTGTCAAAGGTGTGTAAGTAACTGCTGTGTGAGCAGAGGTCATTCATTTCATTAGTTTATTTTGCTAAGGAATCATTTTGATTACGCTGTTTAGGAGTCTATAGGAGACGATGCAACAAATATGCTGGCTATGCACAAGCAAATGTGCTGGCGTAAGCATTTTCTTATTCTTCGAACGACAGCCAAGCAGTGAAAAAGAGACATTTAAGGATCACTTACATCTAAACACTGGCTTACAGTATCCTGCAATATCCCCCTTCATTTAGCTGCCACATTCCACTGTCCCGTGTATCATTACATTCATAAAGGACGGCGAAAACGGCATATGATTTGAATTAATCACCATGGCCAGACAGTTATATTAAAAATAACATTTTTTTCTCTTTGGTTATAATGGCCGTCTGTTGCTTGACAAAACATTGCCCAGAGCGGTGTAGCTGTTGGCTTCCCCCCTCGTCCCCAGGAGTGCCCATGTGTTTTCCATTTGAGAGCCCTAAACCCTGCTACATCACCAAAACAAAACGTCACTGCGATGGGACGGAGGCCCCGCAGTTCCCGACCAAACAGTTCGAGAGCGGCACCGTCTCACCTTGCAGCTGACACATTACATAGAAGTGCCCTCTGACGATCTGTTATCCTAACAATGAATTTACACTAAAATATGAATAGGCAACCTGGCTTAAATACCCCCTCTGGGGATGCCTAGTCTGGGGGTCGTCTGAGACAGGGAGACGGGTTGTCTTTTAAGCCTTTTATTTGGCATATTACAAATAAAAACAGTACACACAGAAACTGAAAATTACAGACAAAATTGTCCTTCTGGGAAGAAAGCTAAACTAAACAGTTTTTACTAATTTTGAAACAATAACTCAATAACCAAAAAGCTTAAAATACCCACCTTCCTCCTTTCAACCAGCACTGTTGGCACTTTTAAATCTTTTAAAAATATCGTTAGTGAAACTCAGGTGTGCAACGAGGTCCGGGCTGTGGGTATCGTCCCACAACTTATCTGCCAATTTGGGTGGCCCAGGGCTTGAGGTGTGGTTGCTGGCTGAGTGCTACGCCCTTGCAATTAGTTGATTATTTGATTAGTTGTGCTGGAAGTTAGTTGTGCACAGCCCTCGTGACTGAAAAAAAAGCCTTTAACAAAAAAGACGAAAAAAAAGTTTTAAAACCTTATGGGTCCATGAAGTTGCCTCATGGACCCATAATGTCCGCAATTTATGTTGCTTCTTCATTGAGAATTATTTGAAAAAAAATTGTTCTCATGACGTATCAGGACCGTCTCATGAAAGTACGTATACTCTATGCAGGAAGCCCTGAATAAATTGCAAATGAAAGGTTTGTACTGCCAAACTTGGCCAAAATTACAAGTTTATCAATGTATCATGTTTTTTTTAAAACTATTTTGAACTTCTTGCAAGAAAAAGTCAAATTAATCTCTGCAGATACATTAGAGGAACACATTTGTATTCATTATACGCAATACTTGGATACTAATTGTACTTCTTAAGAACCACAACTGTCATTGACTTCAAATCAACTACATTGTGAGAGAATAGTGATATAATGCAAAACAACATGGCCCTAATTCCTTTTGGAGCAACACAGCTGAGCAAATAATAACTATTCTACCAAAACAATTGTCTCAATCACATTTTAGTTTAAAAAACGGGCTGATTAAACTATAGGTTAATCGTTCATTTAAATTCCTGATTGCTTCTTTGACTGCCATGCTGCTTAGACCTTGCTATTACTGCTTACAGCTGTATTTTCAGGTTATTTTGATTCATTTTCTAAATGAATCTTGCTTATACAGAGCATGGAACGTGATCCAGTTTGTGGTAAATAGCTGCTATACATTAAAAAGTTTGACAGCATATTGCTGATTGATCAATATTCCTTGAGGCCGACAAGAACTAATAAAATATTAGCACTCACTAAAAGCATAAGGAACGTGTTTTGTTTCATGCTCTTTCATTGAATTTACCTGATCACGACCTCTATGATCAAAATGTACTTTTATCAATGACAAGTTTGCACATAAAAATAGGAGGAGCAACAAAACTACTGGAAAATGTAGCCAAATGTAGACTTTACTTGCCGTTCATAAAAAAATGTGCGTTTATTTGTGCAAAGTGTGTGGTAGCAGAATATCACCCTGCGTGTGTGAGTCTGTATGAGTGAAACAGGAAGTGGTTAACCTCACAGCAGCCTGTCCAGAGAGCCCATTGAGGTGCAGAGAAAGCTGCCAATACTAGCTACACAACATGGAGAACACATTGGGTACACCACACACAGACACCCCCGCTTTCCGCCCCCTCAAACCAAAGGCTTGGCTACTTGGTCATTATCTCCCTTTCCACTACAGTTGACCAGGGGCTGCAGCTGACTTAGAGGCCTCTCTTGGCCCTGAAGAATCACATGACGGTATATTTCATCAGGCTAGACCACTGACATGTCAGCGCCATGAGTCACACCACACGGTCGAAGGGCGCAGCCACTACACAGGAAATCACTGCCAGAAAGAATGCTCAATGGCCAGGAGCAAAGGACAGAATTCCTCCATTCTCACGTCAGAGGCAGCTCATTTACTCAGTGGACAACAAAAAAACAATAACTTCCTTTGCCTCACTGAAGAAGGAGAATTTCAGACGCAATAAAGGCTAAGAGGTTGTGCTGTCTTGAAATCCACAGGACCATATTCATATGAGTAGAATTTCACAGTTAAAGTAAACAAACAAATAACCAATAAAGTCACGTGGCCAAGCAACAAGTGCGCTCTCGAATACAACCTGCGCCCCCATCTCAGTGCCTCTGGAATGGTCCCACACTAAGCCAGAAACGCAGCACTTAATGTTTTTAGCTGTGCAAGACTCAGACACTGTGTTGAGTACTTGGATCATTTAGTGGGATAACATCCGTGGAAATAAACAGTAATATTTGATATATTGATTATATATGTGCTCCGCTGCCCCCACTCCCCGAGCCCTCAGATGCTTGCTATGACCCATGGCACACCTTTACCACTGCTCTGAACCATGCATTTACCTAGTGTATTGACATTAAATGACACATATGTAAAAAAAAGCACACCTTTGCGTAAAGCTGTTTCATTCAAAAGGACAGGCAGTTGCAAAAAATTACTCAAATCAGCACCCGTAAAAATCTGTCATCTATAGGTTTGTCTGAGAAGGAAAAACGCATCAAAATCAGACAATGGTTGTTTGATTCAACTAATATGATCCTTAAGCAGCTCCAAAGTAAAAATGAGCTCTGCAGAGCCTTCTCTAAATCCCATTCCCAACGACAGTTAGGTCCCAAATCCAGCACACAGGAGTGCAGATCTGAGCTGTGGACCCGAGCTCCAGCATCTCCCGAGAAGCAGGAACCCTCCCAATGCGAGCGAGCCCCGAGAAGCCTAAACAGGGAGAGAGAGCGTTACCTCTGTGCGGCCGCAGAGCCCCGTCTCTTCGTCCCCCTGGTCGGCTGCGCCGAGTTCAACATCTGGCTCCCCTGCCCTGCCGCCGGGGCTCTTGCACATGCAAGCGAGTGTCAGCGCCTCGCTGTCACTTCTTGGCCCACCGCCCCACGGAGTCTGCTGGGTAACAAATGACTGAAAAATCTGCCCAGATTTTCTCCACATGCCGGGGCTGGTTCAAAACTGAAGCGAACGTGACCAGACCACAAGTGCCCCCCCCCCCCCCCCACATGAAAAAAAACACTGACAAGCACAAAAAAATGTCTGGGGGGGGGAGGACTATGGTCTCATCCCAGCGCAAATAAAATTCCTGAATGCTCGAAGTCTTGGAACAGAATACTGAACGAATTCTGAGCGTAAAGCCGGGGGTAGCGCTTAATGGGACGCACTGCACAACACCGGATCAGACTTTTCATTTATTTGGGATCTAGCGTTCCCCTTGAAGGGCCGCACCGGGGTTACTGTATGTTAGTGGAGGAAGCCCTGTGGTCAGAGAGTGGTGGCTGGCTCCCTGTCCTGCAATGAAGAACCCAAGGATCAAAGAGGTGAATGAAACAGAGATGTTTGAGGCAGTGGACCCAGAGGGGAAGATGCAGGAAGGACCAGCTTTAATCCTGTCCTTGCCCACTTTTCAACTAACATCAACATTTAATTTTGGTGCTTTCTGCTCTCTGGGGTGCTGTTAAGATTCATTCAGGCCTGCCCATGAAAATACTCCTGCAAAACTAAATTATTAAAAAGAAAACCAATTACTCCCCAAAGGTGTAAAATCGATATTGAGCTGAAAGGAACGAGCTAATAGCGTACCTGAAAAAATCATTCTTGGTTTGGCAATGGTCTTTCAATTAAAAAAGTTATTCTATCATCCTTACGAACTCACATCTGGCTGGCTCGACTTGTGACCAATGACCGAAAACAATGGAATTTGAGGTGACAGAGGAATGGGCTTGTCTGTCAGCTACCACGTACGGTAAAATTAACACCCCAACCCAGCCGGTCATACATTTAACAGATGTAGACACAGTAAACGCTGATCTGTGTGATCTACTGGCATCGAAGGGCGAATGGCAAAACCAGCCTAATATCCCCCTCCCTTTCCCAACATCAAGAACCTCGATACAATGTGTCCCACACACGCCATAAATCTCTGGCAGCTAGCCTTTCGCACTGTGATCTTACTCACTCGTGTGTCATTTCCTCTGGACTTGGACAGAGCAGAGCAGAACAGGACTGTCCTCATTTACTTGACCGAGCAAGCCGCCCTACAAAAAGGTTGTTTTCAGTCAGCAAGGCAGGTCAAGGACAGCAGACCTCCGCCACCTTGTGCTGAGCAAGTTTCTGCTGTTTCCATTAGGTGGCATTCGATTTCAACTGCCCCATCTCACCAGTCACGTCCTCTCCCACTAGGGCTCAGTAGATCATTGTGCAAATGGCAGGCCTACCTTCAAAGGCTATTCAATAGCTGCATAAGGCACGCGTTTAAAAAAGTTACAAAAGTTTGCATTTAAAAAATAGAGTGTAGCAATTTTCAGTTCCTGCCATCAAGAAAACTGAAGTTACAACAAAGCACAATAAAAGAGGCAGGAACATAAAATATTCTGTACAGAACAGCAACAGCCTCTCTGAAAAGAAGTTAATATGGACAATTAGATCAATTTGGATGATTTACCTACATACATACCTACTGTGTACATTCCCACCCACATTGCCTTGGTTGTGAATTGTATGTATCAAGCCCATCTTCTAAAATGGTTAGGCAATTTACGGTATAATGCTAATCGTGCTTTTTTTCCCAAGCATTGCTTACATAACACGCATAAAAGAACACCATTATATCACAAGGCCTATCACATTCTTGATCTGTGGAAAGTAAAAGTGCTGCTTAATGAGCCCCACATAATGCCAACAAACCTGTTTTCCTCTTTTCTACAGCCACTGAACACTTCATGTGCTACAACACTTCAGCTTCTCTTACTTTTTACTCACTCTGGTGGAGCCTGCAGGTTCTGTTCCAGTCTGAATCATGTCCCCCAGCAGACATGGGAGGTCTTTATAACGGGACTCGTCCTTCTGGTGTCGTCCTGAGGAACAAACGGGTGATATAGATATCGTGTCAATTGTAGTAAATGCAAATCTAATTTCTTTTTTTTATATTGTGTGGGTGTGTAAGCATTTGTAACAGTGGGTGAATCACAGTGACCTGCATTTCAGGGAGGAGTTCTAAGAAGAGCGGTGGTCTAAATTGGAATTTAGCATCAGATCACACACATTCACAAACAATGACTATGCGTCTCGTTCAGATATTCCTAAGTGGCACACAATATATTGTTATTGTATTATTGTGTTATTACATTATTATTATTGTGTACAGCGTCCCCAGCAGTACACGGCAATAAATCACAGCCTTATGACTGTAACATACTAGTAATCCTAAGAAAGATAAACATATTAGCAACAGAACCAACGAAACCAGTGGTGTGCAGTGCAATTTGGGGTTCCCCTTCCATTACTGTCTTCGCCACCAGATTAAACTTTTTGCTGCATATTTTGCTACCAACTACCAGGCCTGTATAGCTCATATACAAAGTTATATAAAGTTAATGGAACACCCAAACAGCTTTAATTATCAGGCTTCCCACTATTTTTTTATCTGGTTGGTTGATAATTAAATCATAAAACTCTCCAGGTCACTCCAGTCAAAAAACTGCTTGCAGGTGTCTCTGTGAATCCTGTTACCTTTTTTGCCTTATGCAATCTGTAGCGAAAAGCATGCACTCCCGGGTTTTGTCGTTGTGGGTAGCTCCGTTTTACACTTTAATAGATCTGAAAATCTGACTTAACTGCGATCAAATCAGTGAGCTAACATTACTCACTCAATCTGTGAACAGCATACACAACCGCCTCTCAATGTCACCCTTAGAGGAACGATTCTGCCTACTACAAATCACTATATGAATAGAGGATTTAACTGTCACTCTGCCAGTTTCTATATGAGACCCATCAGAAAAGCCACAGAAGGTGCAAGGCCATTGAACTTTTTGATAGGTCAGATAACACTCTTTGAAATGTAACCCTTTCACTGTGTGAAGTGTGCTCTCATCCCAGAAGTTCTGTCCATAAGCGGTATAACCGGAGACCTTAGTAACTTCAAATGGGAGAAGAGCAGACAGAGGAATAGTCAGTGCCATTTTATTTGCAAAAGTGGAGTATGAATGAAAACCATCAGAAAATAACTGCACATGCCATGGATACTACAGAAAAAACACAAGATGGGTAACTTAAATTTGAGAGCTTAAAATTGCCTTTCTGATTGTCACTTGAATCACCTGGTAAAGGGGTGTACTATCCAAATAATACTTAAATTCAACAAATACAGCTGTAAGTAGTAATAGCATGCTCTAAGCAGCATGGCAGCCAAAGAAGCAATCAAGAAGTTCAATGAGCGATGAACCTATACTTCAATCAGCCCGGTTGTATAACCATCAAAATGTGACTGAGACAATAGTTTTCCTCCAAAAGGCCATATTGTTTTGCATTTATATCACTGTTCTCTCACAACAAATCAGACGATGACAATGTATTCACCTGATCAAAAGATAAGTACAGTGCCAGTTTATCAATTGCATTGACCCAAATACATTGGATTAAAGGTAATTTAAGGCCACCACAATTTGTATGGTTGCATTACAGCTGAAAATGTATGATTTCAATTAGGCCACATTATTACAAAAGTGCAAGTAGATGGTGGGAGATATGCTTTTTTGGTTTCATGAGGGGAAGTATAGACAGGAAATTTCCAATCAAACATTTATATTAAAATAAATCACAGCAAAAACAATTGAGTTCTAGCAGGAACTGCTTCGAATGCTAATATCAATAATGATTTTTGAAATGCCAGCAAAAACAATACAGTTCCAGTATAAATTTTGGAATAGAAATACAGACTAAAACCGTGTATCAGTAAGCAAAGTTAAAGTAAAAAAATAAAAAAGTAAGACAGAGTAAGTCAATGAGATTTGTGGTTCTTGAGAACGGCATATGTAAGCACTGGATATATTGCACACAATGTTTGCGATTTTAAGTTCAACTATCTGTTATTTCCATATTCTTTGAGATATGACCACAAAATGTGCTTCTAATGTACAACATTCTATGGTCTAAGTTAAAATTTCAATGTCAAAATATTTCGCAAACATGTCACTTACAATACAATATATATATAACAAATTTGTCAATCGGAGAAGAATAATTTAATGGCTTTTCAAATAATTGTCCTAATAATAATGGGTCCTTGAGGCAACTTTATTCCTGATAGGTTGAAGGACCTAAAAGACTTGGTTTAGTTAATTTAGGCATTTTAGTTCATGAGGGCCATGCAGTCAAGTTCAGCATTTTTAAACATTTGCTACAGAAGAAGATGAAAAAGAAACACTGACAAAAAAGTAGGTTTCCAAAAGCTTTGCTGCATGAACCCTAATTAAGACTCAATGTGGAAAGGAACCCGGCAGAAACTGCACCCCTCAAGGACCGGAGTTGAGCAAGAACCCTGTTCTAGTGGTATAATGAGCACAAACAACAAGCTCCTAATTAGCTAAATTAACTCAAAAGCTGTCCATGTTAACAATGATTTGACACACATTTGTTTGTGACAGCCCAAGATACTATTCTCTCTAGTAATCGTATTTCAATCAATCAATCAATTTTATTTTTATACAGCGCTTTTCACATGTTGCCATGTCACAAAGACGCTTTACAT
>JAOVYW010000084.1:5445085-5457194 GCA_025775045.1 Hiodon tergisus | reverse complement strand
ATTCCTCCGGTTTTAACCAGGTTTCAGACAGATTTAAGACATCAACATAATTGTCCATTATTACTTCACTCACAAGATCGGCCTTTGAGTTTAAACATCTAATATTTAGTAAACCAATTGTTAATTTGTTTTCAGATTGTTTATTAAGAAAAACAGGATTACTACAGTGAATGTTGATGAGATTTTTATAACAAACATTTCTGTATATTGATGACTTTCTTTTAAAATGGCGGGGAAAAGACACAGTCCCAATATTGTATCTAATTTCAGTCTCTTTCCTAGTTATTCGGAGAAGCAGTCAGGCATTAGTGTAGGACCAAATGCCTGTTTCCTGGTTGTTGCCAATAGCTGTCAACTAGAGCTATTATCTAGACAATTTGCTATGTTTTTAGATAATAGTAGAAAACCTCTCCAGCTCGGGTGAAGTCACAACGCCAGGCTTTCCCCACATAGAATTCCAATTATCTATAAAAGCTACATCGTTTGATGCACACCAGTCAGTCAGCGAGCGATTTAGTACTGAGAGTCTGCTGTACAATTCATCCACTGAACCACTAGAAGCCACTGTTCTAGTCCCTCTGCCAGTATGCAGGCTGATAACATTATCTTCATGTATTTATAAGAATACATTTGCTTTACTTTAGTAACACACTTTTATCTGTTAATTAGCGGCCTACTAGACAGGGTGTTGGGCGCCCAAGGCTCATCGATGCGCGAGGGCAACGAAGGCTAACCCTGTCTGGTCCGAACCGACAGAAGGTCTACTGTGGCAGAAAAAAAAGTCACAGAAAATTTGAATGATGGTTATGGGAGGAATGTGTCACAACACACAGTGCATCACATCCTGCTGTGTATGTCCACCGTTGAAAGCGACTATAATGGACGTGCGAGCTTTGGAACTGGACCTTGGAGCAGTGGAAGAAGGTCGCCTGGTCCGATGAGTCCCGTTTTCTTTTACATCACGTGGACGGCCGTATATGTGTGCACTGTTTATCTGGGGAAGTGATGGCACCAGGATGCACTGTGGGAAGATTACAAGCCGGCGAAGGGAGTTCTGGGCAATGTTCTGCTGGGAAACCCTGGGTCCGGCCATTCATGTGGATGTCAATTTGACACGTGCCACCTACCTAAACATCGTTGAAGACCACGTACATCCCTTCATGGCAATGGTATTCCCTGATGGCAGTGGCCTCTTTCAGTCAAAATAATAAATTAAATACTGAAATTAAAAGTTCTTATTTTAGATACATAATTAAAACATGTACTGAGTTATGATTTCAAAACAATTACATAAAAAAGCTGTGTATCTTCTCTAGTGACTGCTTCCTTTGAAACCAATTGGTATATGGCGCAACGGAAAATTAGATGCATTTCCTGAGCGTCACTTTCTTTTCGGGTAAGGACACCGGATTTTTTGGCCTAGTTTTCTTAAGTTCTTAAGCACCGAAATTTGAATGAATCGACGTCATAGGGTTAAGTGTCCAAAGTACCGGAAAGTTGAAGTTTGAATGTCCCGAAAATATCCATGACTGTTTGCCCCGCGCCCAGAAGGCGGATATTGAGCTCATTAAGGTGTGCTGTAATGTCGGTCAGAAACAAACCAACTTTTCTTGAATAAATCCAAATTACTCTCCAAGACGGATTAAATGAGCGGACGTCTAACTTAACTTTTTTTAGAAGTATCAAGCCATCATTAAGATAGCAAAACAAAATAAAAATGATCAGCCTACTAGTAACGATCGACATTCCTAGCATGCACAATTACCGTCTACAGACAAATTGGTAGTTTGTCCCTCCGTGCCAGCCTTACTAGAATTATGTTCTTACACCGGCGTCTGCACGTAACGTACATGTGATGTATATACCTAATGCACATGCTTGTACCTAGGTCTCTGGTCAATAAAAGTTTACCGACTGTTCTCTAACACAAGTGCCTCCACTCGAGTCAATCCACAGTGTCCTGTTCACAGTGTTAATTCTGAGTGGGACTTGGGCTGAACCGGCCAATGCTGAACCAGTTATGATATTGTGTATACATCGCACATCGCAGTACCTGTGGGCCAATCAGGATTGACTGTGTCTGGGGAATTGTGCAGAACTGTAGTTGACAAGTATCGGATAATTTAAAAAAAAAAAATCTTGTGCGATGGACCAATAAAAGCTTCTTGTTTAATCACCCCTACATCAGAAGGTCTGTACGAATTGTGTTACAGTTCAGTGGAATGAGATTATCTTTTTATCTTTACCATCTAGCATCTTTTTCCAGGGAAGTGTTTGCTCTTTGTTGCAGGAGAGCACAAAAGAAAAAGAAAAAATAACAACAAACAAAATGTCTGTAGTTTCCTTTCATTTATTCCTTGGAAACTCTAGTTAGTGGAAACTCCATATATGTTTTTTCATTAAGATTTTCAAATGGTCGCTTCAGGAACTCACATTTACTAAAATTATTGTATAATAATTAAATATGATTTTATTAAGTCAGCAGGCTGGGAGAAAGCCAAACGATACTATGGCCAACATGCCAGAGATCTACCTGCAGTCAAGGTGGGCCCATCTGTCAGAGTCCCTGTGTGAACAATACTAGATGGAACCTTCGTAGATGTGCTGAATAGATCAGCACAATATTCTATGAAGTTAAGGTCATTGGCAGAAAGCATTGTAGGAACAGGAGATATACACATCCAGTGCAAGAGTATCCTGTAGACTGTCCATTATCGTCAGAAGACTACTTTCATTACAATGGCAGCACCTGCACAGATCTGACACCAGCACCCAGAGGATGAAGTAGAGCATATAGAACCAGAAGAGTGAATCGTTCTTAGTTATTTTTAGACAGTAATTACTCCAGACAGTTCTGTGGAATGAAATAATCTTTTACCACATACCTTTTTTTTCCAGGAAAATGTTTGCTGTTAGAAGAAGGAACAAAAACAAATTAGAAGAAGCCTTGGAGGGAAGATATTATCTTTCTGTAGTTTCCTTTCATTTCTACCTAGATAGCACAGTATCGTCAGAAGACTACTTTCATGACATTGCTGACACCAACACCCAGAGGATAAAGTGGAGCCTACAGAGCCAGATACAACAATACAGTACATCAGGACCAGGTCAAAAGGACCAGGCACTATTTTGTGTAAAATCTTGTGCGAAGGATCAACGAAAGCTTGGTTCCCGCTTAATCGCCTCTATGTCAGAAGTGTTGTGCATTCAACAAAACAACATTTTGACCCATGGGAAGAACTACTGATTGGTTCTTAGTAATTTGAGTAATTATTCCATTTCCAGTCTGTGTTACAGTTCTGCGGAATGAGATTATCAGGGATAATCTGCCAAGCTGGTTTGATTCTTGCAACTTGAGAAGGTTGTCTGGAAAAAGGAATATGATCCGTGGTGGGAGTCCCTTTGGACTAATCGTCATTCTGTTGTCAGCCTGTAAAAGCTTTTTACTGCCAGTTAATTGTAGGTCCCTGCCTTGACTGCCACAAGACCCCAGCTGCACACAACCCTACAGTAATAAAGCATCCCTGGCTGCCATTAATTGGCCCAGATTTGGTGGTCTATATTCAAACCAGTCAGACCTTGAGGATGAACGTAGCTCGTAGAGAGGTCAAAATTTCACTCCACTAAGCTTCAGCTGAAGAAAAATAAAGCAATGGAGCTCATCAGTATGTCAGCAGCACTTAGCATATAGCACATGAGTCTCACTGACAATGAATCTCTTGGAATCAGGCGTCATTTATAGACAGCCTTCTATGTTGCATTACAAATAAATAATTATTATTCCTTTAGGTACAGTTTCCCTGGGGCCTAAACACGATGCCATGGCATTAATTCGCAATGGGGAAGCTTACTTCAAAATGAAGGTATTCTTATATGGCACCTTTATTAATTTATTACAGTATATTCATATTAAATAATCAGATTAATTAAAAGATCACATGAAAAATATTCCCAGGATTTCTACAATATACAATAGTGAGTATACAATAAATCTACTTTAATATGAGTTATTCCTTTTCACATTACATGGATTTCCTGTTCACATTTCAAACCAACACAACAGAATTAGTGAGGGATTCAATGGGGTTGAGTTGAGTTCAGGGCTCAGCGCAGCCCAGTCAAGATCTTACGCACCAATCTCAACAAAATATTTCTGTATGGAACTTGCTTTGTGCACAGGGGTATTGTCATTTTGGGTTTCACCTTTTCATGGAGGGGTGCCATTTTGTGCCGCCACCTGCTCTTGGTCAAGGGGGCCACGCGCACCCAGTGGTCCAGCTGTGGCATGTATCGCCATGTATCAGAGCTATTCAGCTGACCACCTTGAGTTAGAGAAGAAAAATAGTTTGTCCAATGTTTATCTTATTCTAACAAAATTGACCACATCATATTACAGGAGGCTTCGCAGAGCACAGAATAAGAACTGAAATTAAGCACTAATTTCTGTCCATTTATTCACATGAATTCATACGTGAAGTATTATTTAAGATTAAACCAAAAGAAAGAGTCAGGGTCAATATATATATACAATATAATCAGATTAATTAAAAAATCACATGAAAAATATTCCCAGGATTTCTACAATATACAATAGTGAGTATACAATAAATCTACTTTAATATGAGTTATTCCTTTTCACATTACATGGATTTCCTGTTCACATTTCAAACCAACACAAGAGAATTAGTGAGGTCGGACACTGATGTTGGCCGATTCAATGGGGTTGAGTTGAGTTCAGGGCTCAGCGCAGCCCAGTCAAGATCTTACGCACCAATCTCAACAAAATATTTCTGTATGGAACTTGCTTTGTGCACAGGGGTATTGTCATTTTGGAACAGGAAATAGGCTTCCCCAAACTGTTGCCACAAAGTTGGAAGCGCAGAATTCTCTAGATTGTCTTTGTATGCTACAGCATTAATATTTCCCTTCCCTGGAACTAAGGGGTATAGCTGAACCATGAAAAACAGCCCCAGACAATTATTTCCTCAAACTTGTCCATTGGACATCTAGATCAACCATTCAACCAGCTCATTTTTTTAAACTAGAAAAATTATTCTTTAATGTTTTCTGTTTTCTCACATATCCTTTTATATTTTAGTATGGCTGGACATGGGTTTAACTGAATTTAGATGTGAAAACTTTCATATGACACAGGCTAAGGATACTCAAGGATAAATTTCAGTTCCATGTCATTGGTTAATAATTTGCTCTCTTGGGCAGCGAGTCAGTGGTCCGTCCGCTGGCAGCACTGGTTCAGGGGAATCATCCCCGGCTCACACCGCAGATTTCTGAGGAATACGCTGGGTGATGGTGACACAACCATGGTAGCTGACACACCGTGACATGGGCACCCCCTCAGTCAGTTGCCCACTCTCAGGGCTGAAGCTCCAGATCCGGTCGACGCCAATGCCAAACTCATCTCTCCCTCCCAGGATGAAGACTTTATCCTCACATACCGTCAAACCACAACTCTCCTGAAGGGTGAAGACATCTGAATTAATCAAAAGGATTTGCTCTCTAATTAGGCATAAATCTTTGGGAAGCTTCAGGAAAGCCACAACTGTTAACTTACCATCTTTATGGGCAAGTCAGCGATTGTACTCCAGTCATTCGCTTTTGGTGAGTACTTGTAGATCTTATCAAGCAGGCCACCGACCACATAGATCATATTGTTGAGGGTAGTGGCGTTGATGGACCTTTGAGAAAATGGGCTGGATGCCACATAACTCCACTGATCCTTCACAGGATCATAACACTGCACCTGCAACAGAATAATAATTTTTTTTGGTAGATATAATTATGAGACATAGTAAAATAAATTATTTAAATGTTAGTCCATTCAAATTCTGTCGGAACTATTTCCACTGGTTTTTCCTTAACGTGTCTGAGCACAACTTCCCTTCACCTATAAAGTGTGTCCTGTTTCTGTCATGACATCTAAATGAGGAAATTGTGGAAAGATAAATAAAGGCTGTACGTGGTTATCTTGCTAGCAGAGGAAAACTTGTTTTATCACGTTTTTCAATCTGTTTTAGGTTTTGTTTTTGATAAGGACCTTTCCAGAGAATCCAACGAGGCATCCATGTGCTGTTAAGTCAAAACATGAGCTTGTTTGATTTTAACTATACTTTTTGATTTTACTGAGAACGTGTGGATTATGGTCTGTGACAGAACAGAAGTGAAGAAGTGAAGATGGACTCACCTTATTTGTGTTGGAGTTGTCGCTCATGGCACCTCCAATTACATACAGTTTACCAGCACACGCCACAACAGCAGCAGAGCTTACTGGCAGCAGTAGGGGAGCCACTTCTTGCCATTGGTTGTCATAGGAGTTGTAACGCTCCACACTGGACATTCTCTGGTGGCCATTGTAACCACCCACCGCATACAGCTGTAGCAACAGACAAAATCAATCAGTGCACTTTCCTTAACTGGAAAGGTAACAAAGTTGGGCATAAGGTTGTGTTCTGTTGCCAAGAAAAAAAATATGATTCCAAACCACAATTCTCACCCACATAAAAAACATTTTTTTTTTTTTAACTGATGCATGAGTTTCACCTTTCCATGGAGGGGTGCCATTTTGTGCCGCCACCTGCTCTTGGTCAAGGGGGCCACGCGCACCCAGTGGTCCAGCTGTGGCATGTATCGCCATGTATCAGAGCTATTCAGCTGACCACCTTGAGTTAGAGAAGAAAAATAGTTTGTCCAATGTTTATCTTATTCTAACAAAATTGATCACATCATATCACAGGAGGCTTCGCAGAGCACAGAATAAGAATTGAAATTAAGCACTCATTTCTGTCCATTTATTCACATGAAATTATACGTGAAGTATTATTTAAGATTAAACCAAAAGAAAGAGTCAGGGTCAATATATGGCAAGAAGGGTTAACAGAACTGGTGGCAAAGTGAGAGTATCAATAAACATTACATTACAAAACTTGCAAAAACCGCCATCATAGTTTCAAGCAATTTGTCATAATGGAATTGCCAACACGCCTATTTGGAACAGGTTACACACAGGTCTGAATGACATCCAATTTCCTAAAAAATTTGGATAAAATTTTCTTCCTCATTGTAAGCCAGCTTCTACCCAAGAAAGGAGCTTTTGCTCTAGATGGTGTTAAAGTGAATTCTCATGAATGAATTCTTTACATAGATCCCAAATTTTCAGTTGAGGCTTCATTAGGTTCTTTTTGTGTTTAATTTGTGTTTGATAAATTTACATGAAATATCAGACAGAATCTAACAGACAGTCTATGGTCATTTAAGTTATCTGTAAATTCACATATAATTAGATTTAACTATTCTAGCTAACAATTCACTGATTAATTGAATTAGTTAAAATATAGTTTTTTTTCTTACTGTATAGTTTTCTCTTTTTGAGAAATTAGAGATTTGATTCTCTATCTCTAAATATTATATGAGGAGATTGTCTTACAAATTTTTATTGTTTCAAATAAAACAATTACTTAAAGAAATCAAGTTGTGTCTATTTTAACTCGCAGGTACTTAATGGTTATTAAAAAAAAGTAAATAAAAGATCTAGATTTAATGCATATTTAGATAGTGGCAGGAAACAAGACCGTAGTTTCTCTGGAGTACGATGCATGGATTGACACAATTAGTGTGAAAAATAATTGCAGATTCCAAATAATAAAAAAATATCAAAATGTTAATGTGTTCATGTTTGGAAATATAATTACCTGACAAGTATACGTCGTTTTGAAACTCGCAGGCTGCAAACTCAGATTTTGAATATCCAGGGATAGATGAGGCTGGCAGCCACTCTTTAGTCTGAATGTTGAGCTTTTGTGTGAAAGACAGCCTAGAGTACCCGTTTCTGTCACAGCCACCGATCACCATGATCATCTCTGTTCTTCCTGATGAGCTGGTTAAGAAAATACAAACTGGACTTAGCATTACCGCTGCACCTTGCTTCCAATCCACATCAATTAAGGTTTTTTTTTAAGGAACATTCTCAAAACCCTGCACAAAACTTTGTGTTTGCATTGAAATGCCTCCTAAATCTTTTATTGATGTGTAAATAAATTTTTATGACATACATTGTTTATTATTATATATTTTTGTGGAGAGCAACCACATCCATGCCAACTGTTATGAACTCTGTTTTCCTGATTTTAACATGGAAGCAAATGATTAGAGGAACATCTAGAGGATTTTGGGAGCATACCATCTTGGCTTTGTCCTTGCAGAATTCACCTCCTTCCCAAAGGCATGGTACTTCTTGGCTTCCATGAGCAGAGGTTGGCACTCCTTGCAGTCCTGAAGGATGCTGTCTGCCTCTATGGTGTTGATGAGGAAGACTGGGTCCACCAATGGCAAACGGACCAGCTCCAGCAGATCTCTCAGATCCCCTTTTCTGCCATTGGGGTTGTGATGGACCCACATTAGCACAGCCTCTACCAGAGCCTCCTCACACTCCACCTGCAACTGCTCGCAGGACAGCAGCTCCACCAGACGCTCCTTGGGCAGGTTGAGGAAATCCTCATGTTTGTAGACCTGCACAAAGTCCTGGTAGAGTAGCTTCTGGCACTGCTCGGCCAGTGGGCGGATAAGGAAGCTGCTTGCAAAGTCCAATATCGCCAAGCAGTTGGAGTGGTCTACCCGCTTCTCTAAGAAATGGATGCATTCTTTGCTCAGCGCAGTCACGCCAAGAAGGTCAGCAGCTTGGTAGATGCTTGAGACATTGCTCTTGTCCACGTTCACTTTGCCCTCATACATGAAGTTGAGCAGGTTTTCCATTGCGACCGCAGATATTTCCTGCAGCTTCACCACGGATTGCCGGCTCTCGCACAACTGGCCCTGAAACATGGCACGGAAGTACATGCTGCTGGCACTGAGCGTGGCCCGATGGCAGGGGAACTCGCTGCTCTCCACTTGGAGCACCACGTCGGTGAAGATGCCACTCTTCCGGTACAAGTTGAGGATCTGCGAGATCTGCTCTGCGTGGCATTGCCCTGAGCATAAGTCTGCCTGCCCCTGTCGATCCATTTGGGTCTCCCAAATCCAATTGTGAGGAAACCTCTGGGCCTACCACAGCAGAACAAACAGAACAGACGGAGAACAGATTTAGATTTCTTTTATATTTAAGATTTTTTTAGATGGTTGCACAAACATCAAGACCAGAAGCACCAAATAAGAATAGTCAAATTTAGAAGATTGTGTACTCCTGAATTAAATAAGGTTGTATGATTTGCTTTGTTATGAAATTGGATCCTAACAAAGCAAAGACCATTCTCACTAACACGTAAAATAAATAAATATGATTAAAATACAATACAAGAGCGCAAACAAAGAAAAGAACAGCAGGGAGAAACGAATGCAGCAGCTGCACGGTATTGTTTTGCCAAGTAAAGTTGTCGAGAGCGCGCAAGGGATCGCATACATATTATATATGTCTACGCATATATTTTCATTCATGTGTATAAAAAAATAAAAAAATGCTTGAGTGCCGTCAAAATCTATAAACTAGTTATTTTATAATCTAGAAATGAGTGCTATAACAATTTGTTTCCATAATTTTCTTTAGTTGGAAAATACAGGTTATTCGCATGCACATTTGCCGCTTATGCTATGTGTACATTTGTATAATAAAATATTGATTAGATGAAATGGAGGAAGTACTTTTCTTAAATAGTAATATTTAAGTTTCCATTATAATGAACATAAAACCTACCTTTAAAAGAGAAAAATTAGCGTAGTTTGTGCGTAGAATGCGCTTCTTAAAATAAGGATAAAACAGTAATTGAGACAAAGAATAATACTGCTCCGATATTTAAAGAGAACAGCAAAAAGGTAGGCGGGACCAACAAACAAACGACAAGAGGGCGGGGCAATCAAAAGCACTTTCCAGAGTGACAAAACCCGGTAACCAGAGTTATAATCAAAGCCGATTTTATCGCGTTTTCCTTCCAAATATAGATAAATCCCTCTGTAACCATATATTCAAAATAATTTTACTCTTCTTCAAAATATGTTCAGGTTTAGCTTTCACTCTGTAACTTAAATCCTTAGAAATAGTAATCCCCAGATTTTGACTTCATTCTTTTCTGGTATGCCTTGAATATATTGTAGCGTTTTTCGGAGTGCTACTTCTCTGCGCGGATTCAAGCACGAGACCGACACCGTTTAACAGGAATCAATGTTCTTTATTTCGCACATGCGCTTACGACCGCCTTAACAAAGGCAGAACTGGCAGTGCAAAGAACTGCCTAACACACGGTAACACACAGAGAGCCCTCACTCGCTCTTACAAACACGCCCGCGGTGAGGGAACTGAACCTTAACCAAACATTCACAACAAGGACCAACAGAACCAATGAATCGAACACGCTAACAATACAAATACACAACACAGTATTTACAAGTTATTTTGGCTGCTAAAGTCCGTGAAGTGAGGCTTCCCGGCAGCCCCCGCGGGGATGGCTAACTCCCATTGGTAGGGGGAAAGCGCAGCTAGCCATCCCCGCTACAATATGTTAAAGGGTGATCATATATTGCCATGAAATCACATTTGTTCACATTCAGGTGAAGCCCTGAGGATTTTGAGAAGGAGGAGATAGCCTTTAAGGCTTTTGGTATTTTTGCCGCACTCTTTAGGAAAAGGGAAGTTGCGTCCGCCAATTGACTTATAACCAATGAACTTCCCATAACATTCAGCTGTTGTACATCAACACAGTAGTTAATCATAAGTGCTAACACCTCTGCAACCATAATGAATAGTAAAGGTGAAACTGGGCAACCTTGACAAATTCCCCTCTTCACTTCAAACCTTTTGCATGTGCCCAAAGGTAATGCCACTGAACTATTTATCTCTTTACAAAAAATCTGTATTGATAGTAGGGATGTGAATTTTTAGGTTCTCAAAAAGGGCAACAGAAGCCTCTTTGGAGTAAGAGGAGAGATACAGATCTGCATAAAATCTGTATACTTCTTCAGATATTAATTTAGGATCTGTGCATTCCACGTTATTAATCACAAGTACGTTAATAGAATTCCTCGCTTGCCTTCTTTTCCCAATGCACAGAAATAGGCAGTCTCCCCCCCATTCTACCCATTTTGCTCTGAATCTTACAAAGGCTCCATGAGCTCTCCTCAGATACAGTTAATCCAATTTAGATTGAAGATTTAATAAATAGCCCTATCTGTCTCTGACATTGGTGCCTTCTTACAACATTCATCAATGTCTTGTACCAATTTAAGTTCCCGTTCCCTTATGTCTTTACTTTTTTCCCCCAAATTGAATTGAAATTTTTCCTAACCTTAAAACTTAAAAAAATCCAATCTGTTGCTATAACTCCCAATTGTCGAATCAAATTTGATCTCTAACAATAAATCCTTAATTATCTTGCAGTATTCTTCACACTTCAGCAGGTCAGCATTAAACTTCCAATGAACATTCCTCTTATTAAATCTTGTTTTTGGTATCAGATCAATATATAATAAACAGTGATCTGTTAAAGGTGCACGTGATATAGATATACATATTTTACAGCTTCAGACATTGATAGCCATAAATCAATTCTAGACTTGTAACTCCCATTAGGCTTTACCCATGAAAACTGACTAACATATTGTACCGAACATATAAAAGCAGGACAGAAGAATAAATAAGGCAACATTAAACATTCTTTGCACACCAATACCATCAAAACAGCACTTCCGTAAATGCATATGGAAATATGATAACTAGTGTATTCAAATTTACAGTTTTATGCAAAAGTTTGGGCACCCCTGATAATTATCATAATTTCAGTTGGTAATCTGCTGGGCTTTCGAAGCAGCAACTTCATTTGGATATAATTTATACCTTATGGAAACAGTAACGTTTCAGTTCTGAAATAACATTTATTGAATCAACAGAAACAACGCAATGCGAGTTATAACAAAAACAGACAGGTGCAAAAATTTGGGCCCCCTAAATGGAATTTTCACAACAATATTTAGCAGAGCTTCCTTTTGCTGAAATAACCGCCTGTAGTCGCTTCTTAATGAATTCTGCCTGCAGATATTTTGGACCATTCTTCCTTGCAAAATGTCTCCAGTTCAGTCAGGTTTGATGGTTTCCGAGCGTGGACAGCCCGCT
>JAOVYW010000084.1:5434075-5444985 GCA_025775045.1 Hiodon tergisus | reverse complement strand
CTCCCTCGGTCTGGGGCTCCATGCAAGATCTCACCTCGTGGGGCATCAATGATCATGAGGAAGGTGAGGGATCAGCCAAGAATCACACGGCAGGACCAGGTCAATGACCTGAAGAGAGCTGGGACCACAGTCTCAAAGAACCATTAGTATAACACTACGCCGTCATGGATTAAAATCCTGCAGCACACGCAAGCCAGCGCATGTCCAGGCCTGTCTGAAGTTTTCCAATGACCATCTGGATGATCCAGAGGAGGAATGGAAGATGGTCATGTGGTCTGATGAGACAAAAATAGAGCTTTTTGGTCTAAACTCCACTCGCTGTGTTTGGAGGAAGAAGAAAGATGAGTACAACCCCAAGAACACCATCCCAACCGAGGTGGAAACATCATTCTTTGGGGATGCTTTTCTGCAAAGGGGACAGGACGACTGCACTGCATTGAGGGGAGGATGGATGGGGTCATGTATCGTGAGATCTTAGCCAATAACCTCCTTCCCTTAGTAAGAGCATTGAAGGTGGGTCGTGGCTGGGTCTTCCAGCATGACAACGACCCGAAACACACAGCCAGGGCAACTAAGGAGTGTCTCCGTAAGAGGCATCTCAAGGTCCTGGAGTGGCCGAGCCAGTCTCCAGACCTGAACCCAATAAAAAATCTTTGGAGGGAGCTGAAAGTCCGTATTGCCCAGCGACAGCCCAGAAACCTGAAGGATCTGGAGTAGATCTGTATAGAGGAGTGGACCAAAATCCCTGTTGCAGTGTGTGCAAACCTGGTCAAGAACTACAGGAAACGTCTGATCTCTGTAATTGCAAACAAAGGTTTCTTTACCAAATATTAAGTTCTGTTTTTCTGATGGGAAAAACATAAACGAGATGGGTAACAAGAGTTACCCTCAACTTCGATATCAATGTATATTTTTCTGCAATTCCCCTACCATTTGCAATGAAAATCATTGAGTGTTGTGACCACTGGCTGGTGTCTGCATACAGTCATGAGCCGACCATACTTGATAGGGTGTAGTGACCGGAGACAGTGTGCTCCAGCAGAGGCCCGAGCCTTTGGAAAGAATGTGAGAAACCAATAGGTTAAAGGGGGCTCCCGTCTGTAGTTATTTATGTTCCCAGCTCCTTTCCTTCCCAGGCAGAGTATCTTGGCCAAGCTGGGGGGTTCATCTAGTGGCAAAAAAATAAACCACGCAAGGCCCATCCCCCCACCACTACACACCGCAGTATGTTTTCAGCCTGAGATAAGGAACACATTAAAAACATGCCACAAAAGTGCCAGTATATTCACATTCCCATCTGGGTGCACGTTGATACAAGGATTGCAGAGAAGAGCTTGAAATAACACTGGAACACTGAGATGTATCAGAGTACTGTGTTCTCAACTAGAGCAGACTGGTGTCATAACATTAATATTTATAATACCAGAGAGGGATCCATGATGTACAACTCATCTGAAGGGATGAAACACTGAACAAAAACTTAAGATACCATACTTATACTGACAACATTTTAGTTTTGCCTTGGTTATACAATGTGGGTCTTACTTTAACTACATAGATCATGTGTGTGCGAAACAACAACAACATGCTGTTCTTTCAACACTAGGTAGTTAAAATTAATTTAATTGGGAAACCAGGACTTCTCACTATGGCTTTCATTGTTAAAGATAATTAAATACATAATTTCGCCTGAATGTTAAGCACATTGAAAACATCCGTCTACCCCATCATCGATGCATGGCTAACTCATTCAGTAGGACCCCATGTTTTTGCCCTCAGTTGACCATACACTGCCGTTTCATCTCACACCTTTCCTCAAACACTTTCCTCTCCTGACAGAGTTCCTTTATTTCCCTCGATATCCAGACCGCTATGATCCAGTGTGAGGTAAGTAATGATCCAGATTCTGACCCTGTCACTAAGCAACAGAACAACTAAGCAATTAAATCCTCGGTTGGTGGGTGCCTTTACCCCTCTAAATAAATTTCAGATACAAGCGCATTCCGACTGAGGGGGGGGAAAAAAACAAACAGTTGTAAGCAGTACTCATCGACTCTGACAGAAGGACAGACCATCTATTCGTGACGGCTTAAGAAGGGAATATTTATATAAGTACAAGGTTATGAGTTACAGCTGTGATCATGAGTATGGTATATTTTGAAATTCTTTTGGAGGGGAAACATAAATAAGACCGCCTAGCATATCTGCAGACCCTTCAGAAGCTTGATCTTCATAAACCAAGGGCTTGTACGCATTCTCAAACACACGCAGAAGGGGGCACAGCCCTTCTAACCGTCTGGCATCAATTTTGTTTTTCAGAGAGGAAAAAAAAAATTTTAAAAGCCAGATGGGGGTTTATGACGTCTTTTTTTTTTTTTTTTTAACTCTGGTATGAGTAAGTGTACTAAGGAAACGTCTTGTGGTGTGACTTGGTGCATTAATCAGAACTGGAGGATCGAACACGGGGGCAGGCACGGCCGATAAGTCAGCATGTTACTAAGCAGAACCATGTGTGACGCAGGGCTGATTTAGCAGGGCCGGACATCGATCTGAATCTCTACCCCTGGAGCGATAATGTGCAGCGACGCATGACTTGGAGAAAGAAAGTGGAGACAATATGGAGAATATGTGAAAACCCAGGAGCCCATTGAATGCCAGAGGCTCTGATGAGACACTTAAATACAACATTGGGAAGGGGCTACAAGTCCCCCTGGAACTGTGGTAAAGAGGACACCCATGGGAGACACGATGCAGGAAATCAACTGGGTATCCAATGCCATGTTACTCCCTCACTGCTTATCGAGGTAAAACACATCCAGCCTAAAAAATAAAAAAAACCTTCTGTTGATTTGGTTTACCAAGCACTTTGACAGAGGAGAAAGCTTGTCTCATGTTGCGACATAAACAGGAGTTTGCATATCCATAATGAAGCCTACAAACCTACTTGGGTTTCAGTTAGGAACACTTAGTTCCTAACAGGCTCTGGTTCAAATCAGTCCTTTAAAATATTCCAGAATTCCAAGTGAATAATTTCAGATTCAAAATGAGTCTTAAAATTTTTAATCTGTCCTTAAATTATGAAATTAAAGTTTGTTCTGGGGTATAAACTGAAATTTAGATGGTGAATCATCTCCTCCAATCCCTTGTCTCCTTTAAGCCACCCATCGCTTTTACACTCTACACAGGCCACACGAGGGGTTTAGTGTTGATGGGAGGAGACCCATACTCTTCTCAGGGGCACAGAAAGCTTACAAGCACCTGGGAAGCCAATAGGTGACGCAAAGCCTCTTTTTACTTATTTTTAACTTTTATTATAAATTTCAGATCTGACCAAGTGATAAATTACAAAACGCCTTACTTGGTTCAAACTATTCATCATATTTCATGTAATCTACACCGCCTCATTTCAACCACTGACTCAAAAAGTCCCAGCAAGGTTAGGTAAAGGTTAGCAATTTCCTGAGACAACTAGGGGCCTCCCGAACGAAATAAAAAGAGAGCTTATCTCAGCAGAAACTTAAAAAAAATTTTAAAAATCAACCTTTACCCAAAAGCCTTGCCAGACATAAACTAACCGTCTATCTAGTGATTGCGGTCACCCAGAGATCAATATAAAGAATAGCTTTTAAGATTATTAACCATGAGGAGATTTAAGGTCAGCAGCCATCATTTCATCACAGGAAAATATGATAGTTTATAAGGGTATATTACTACAGTGCCCGCCCCAATAATTCACCCTATGTTAAATGTAACCAAAAAATAACTTCATGTGGTTTACTTTAGATAAATTGATAAGCTTCAATGTAATTATCTTCCTGAGAACGATATTTTAAAAAGACACCAAAAAATATTCGCACACCTAAGTATCTACAACCAAAACACAACAAAAGTAATCCACTATTAAAATTTGTTGTCTGAAGATGCATTTAAGCCTTCTGAAACTTTCTAGAAGCTGTTATTGGGTTAGTTTCCATGGGGTATAAAAGGAGGCTATGCAGGAACAAGGAAATCCAACTAGTTTTCATGATGTTGTCCATCATAAAGTAGTTAAAAGCCATTTACCATTTGCTCCATTGCCAGGAAGAGGAAGCAAAATAATATAGCCCACTGCATGCTGCAATTTAAAAAATATATATTTTTAAATTGTGGCCAAGCATAAATCCAAGGGTAAAAGATTGAGAGCTTAACAGTAATGCATTATTAAGATAGGCCTTCCACGTCAGGTGCATGAATATGGTTGCGGTAACGAAGCCTTTCCTAAAGGCTCAAGACTTAGGACTTGTCAAACTGCATTTCAACACATATTGGGAGCGTATCATATGGTCAGATGAAACAAAAATGTAGCTTCACGTTAGCATTATTCGGGTACCAGGGACCTAGCTAGAACGGAGGAAACGATTCATTCAAGATTGAGTTTTCTAGCAAAAAAAAAAAAACTGGTACAAAATGGGTTGAAAATGGACATTCCAGCATGACAATCCAGTGCACAAATAAAAATTGACAAAGAAACAGTTAAACACAAAATCAAAGTTCTCCATCGCAATCTCTAAACCTTAACTGAACATTCGTGGTTTGAGCTCAAGAAAACTCATCTCAAAAGAAAACTGGAGCAAGAGAAACTCTCCATAATGGAATGATCCACACAAAAAAAAACTCTGACCATGAGAAACTTCTTTAAGTGCGATTAAAGCGAACGGTGGATATGTACCGAATGGATTTCAAGGATGTGAACCATTCTGATGTCTATCTTTTTTTGTGGGTTTAAATTTCAGTCCCAGCAATCCTGCTGAATCACGTTTTAGGTTACATTCAACAAGGGTATGAATAAATCTAAATAGAAATAAAATTAATACATTTTAAATACGGAATCCCAATTATAATTTTCAATGCACTATGTATTCAACAAACATGATCTACAGTGCTCTCTCAGTTACATATTTAAAAACATACAACTATTGGGCAGACCAATCAATAAGATCGCAACTTGTTTAAAAACAGAAAAGTACTTTTATAAGTAAAAAGGAAACCTCTTTCAGCAAAGGTTGAAAAATCTCCTCAACTTTTGAAAGAACATTTGTTTTCCTAAAACACGTCACTCCCCAGAGGAATGACAAGCTAGCCCAAGAACGTCATCAGTCTAATTAGCAAATGAAAGCTGTCGCATTATTATTGCCCCTTATTGGATACAAAAGCCACAACCAGGATATGGAAAACTAAGGCGGAAAGTACCTCGTCATGTGGATTACAGGGGAACATTTCTGAAAACACAGGTAAGAAAAGAGAGAGGAGCGAAAAAAATAGAAAACATATTGACTGTCAGTTGAAAAATGATGTCAGTTTGCATAATAAGTAGCCCTCTGCTTGGTCCCGGATTTCACAGTCAATTACTCAACCATCAGCAGAGGTGCTTATAAAACAAGACTGGTATGTTTACAAACTGTCTGTAAGGAAAGTACCGCTGCCCGTGGGATCCATTTCCAAAACAATACTTGTGTCAAGTGTAAATAAGAAAGATGGCTATCATGCTACAGTGGACATTGATCTGAAAGTAGTCAAATTGTTTTTAACATCGAGGTACAGATCCACAATATTAGGATCATATACATTCAGTAGAAACCCATTTCTATTAGTTTATCTGCAGGCGCTTATATATTTGATTTAAGGAAGAAGGATGCAAATTGATGAATATTCCAAGAAGAAAAAAAATATATATATATATATAAGCATTCAAAACATTTTCTGTTCTGAACACTCAAACTGTAGTACTGGAAATGTACTAAAACCACAATCCACTGCTGCACCCGATTTTTTTATAGAACGGAAGGATTCCCATGCATATTTTCTGAAACCGCGTGTTTATTTTTGAAACTAACTTATTATTCAACGACATTAAAACTGAATTTTCCTTATTGTTGTGTTCTTTTAAGTTGTGCACATTGGTTTCCTTCCAGGAACAGACGGCACTGCACAAGTATGCAAGTTATTAAAGAAATACACTTCCTTGGGAACAGCAGTCTCCAGAGAATGGATCTTCTCTTAATTTAAAAGAGGAAAAAAAAAACTGAAATTCTGGAAAACCAATCATATTCACGACAATGCAACATCTACCACATTTTTGCAGTCTTGTCCCACATGACCAACACAAAATGGTATCTGGTTACAGTTAATAATGGAACACGTCAAAGCTTCCGTATAAAAAAGTGTATACATTTACAATATTCTAAACGTTACACCAAGAAAGAACACAAAACAAACTGCATTAAAGGGAGATTTCGGTTATATTTGCCAGTTACAAAGACAGTATTCAATGACTCTGATCTCAAAGTGCTAAAACTGAAGGGACTAATCAGACTACCAGTAATTTTCTATTGATTTTGTATGCCACACTAAATGAAACAAGAAAAGGTCAAACGTTGGGTACTAATGAGTTTCAATTACGATGAATCCATTCCCAACTCAACCATGGGCTCTTGCTTCTTTTGCTACAGATGTACATGAACCTGTATGTTACTGAGAACTTTCTTACGTTAAAAACAGTAGGACATCAAAAACAAGATACAAAACCTATGTAATCCAGCAAAAATAACTTGGATATCGGGAAAATGTCACCAAATCGCTCCAGTTAGTCTAAGGTTTAGATTATGTGTCAGCATACTCGACACAAATAAAGTCCTTTGCATTCGCTACTTACTGAATGAGAAAGACCGTGTTGAAAAAAAAATGTTTTCCACATAAGAACTTTTTCTAGGCCCCATTACAGTTCAGAACATCGCCTTGTTAGAAAATTGTTACAGAAGAAGTAAAAAAAAAACTAAATGCAACAGCAAACTTTTTTTTTTTTTAAGCTCAGGCACACTGCTACTCTTTACTAAATTAGAAATAATGTGAATACAAAACTTTCCTTTTGTATTCATTTGATATCAGTTTAGAATGTTTCTTTTCCTTTTAGTCCTGGATGCAGTTCCTTGTTCACTCAAAGATTCCAGGCTACAAGAACGCACCCCATCAAGAGTTCTTTGGTCTCCGTTCATTTCCCTTTTTCCCCCCCCACATCGGTGATTTCCTGTAACGCCGGTTTCACTGGCAATGTCGAAATCGACTATTTCCTGTACGGTCATTGAGATGACAGGATTTGCAGATTACATAAATACAAAAAACAAAAACACAAATACACCTTCTCACGCATGTATAACGAGAAAAAGAAGCTTCCCGAAAGTTTCCATGGATTAGCTATGGCACCGCCTGGTCAGTCACTGGGACTGGTCGGCACAGCCCTGAACCCCTTCGTCGTTGCTACTGTCCACCTCCTGCTCCATGACGCTCTCCTCGTCCAGCCGCTGGCTGGTGTAGTTGGTAATCTCCAAAAAGCCGCTGGGCTCCACCACAACGTTTGACTGGCTGGAGTCAGGCATTATTGAATACTGAGGGATAACCTGAAAGAGAGGATTCAAAACTGGTTTAAGTCTTAACGTTGAACAATCACTCTGATCCTGACTATCTATGGATTTTGACTTCTTTCTGGACCAGCCCGTGGATTATTTCTGTATGCAGGGCTGTAGTACAGTACACGCGCACGCACTACAAATTTACAATCCAGTGAACGCTCTGATATGAACCTTAACTTTCCTGGGAAGCAGCCAAGGATTCAGAAGGCAATGTGCTTAACCAAGATATAAAAATCATCATTCTACCTGTATAACATCCACGTCTTTGCTCTTCTGTACGGTCAGGCTCTGGATGCGAGCAAACTGCTGCTTGGGGTGGTGCAGGGCGGTGCCGGAGCTGCTGATGAGCTGACTGGATGCCAGGGGCTGCGAGGAGCCCGCCGCTTTACTGAAGGAGCTGCAGTCACTGGAGGAGTCCACAATCATGGGCTCGGTGCCTGGGTTGATCTCTGCCTCCATCATGGAGATCTTCAAGATGTCCGACACCGAGGGCTTCTCCGCCAACTGTCCGACCCCTGAGCTGGACTCCGGGAGCAATTTGGCTGCCGCCTCCCCGCTGCTGGTCACTGGGGGCGATTGGTGACTCCCAAACGTGATCTTTGTGACAGCGGCACCTTGCGTGATGATTGGCTGCTGGACCTGCAGACAGAAGGATGAGCAAGAGCTGATCTTTGCGGCTCGGTGGGCACCAAGTGACCTAATTGTGAAGTGATACCATTTAAATTGCAGGAGATTTTCAGCTTTTAATGAACACAAAAAACTAACAGAAAAGTTGAGGTTAACTGCATGGGTAGTGGAGACCAGGAAGCTGACTCACCTGGCTGGGGGACTGCTTGTCCGAGACCACAGGGTGATGGGCCTGCAGCGGCGGGGGCTGCGAGAGCTGGGTGTGGATAGGCCGGTTGTGTGTGCTGGGCGCCTGCTGCAGTTTGGGGAGCTGAGGGGTGTGAGGCGGCTTCATGGCAATCACCTGCACCACTGCCTGCGCCCCTGACCCGGATACAGGCCTCTCTTTCAACACGACATGCTGCTGCTGGGCAGCCGGTTTGGGTGGTTGTGGCTGCTGCGCTTCCTGCTGGAATACCTTTTTGGAGGACTGAGAGGGCTGCGTGGAGTGGGGCACGTTCCTGCCCTGCTCTGGCTGCGGGAGGGCTGTTTTTTGCTGCGGCTGCGCAGGAGGCTGGGCTACGGGCTGAGACGACCTATAGAACAGACCCGTCTGTGGATCCAGCGTGTCACCTTCCAGATCACCCTCCTCTACCGCCGGCTCCTCAGTCCGTTTGATCTGGCTCGCCACGGCCTGCAGCACACAAGCAGTGAGCAACTACTGTCCTGGATACCAAGCATACGCATTTCACTGCAAATAGAAAACTGAACCACTTGATAAATCTTGATAAAACAACCAAAATATCCTGAAGGGCGCATCTGAATACATATAAAAATTTTCTCCACGGGAGAACTCAGGTTACCTGATGCATAATTCGAGTGACTGTCACTGCTGAGGATGTTGGGATGGTCTTGACCACCACAGGGGCCTGTCCTGTGGTCTGGGAGGGTGCCGCCTGCTGCACACTGGAGGTCATGACCACTTCCCCAGTGCTCAAACCAGTGGAGGACACGCTGGCCTTGGTAGATTTACCTGAGGAATGGGCATGTTACCCACATCACATTTATATAAAAAAAATATACAATATTTTTCATAGGGGTTTCTACATCGCAGACTCCTAGCCTTCCTACTAATCCCAAACTTCTAAAGATGGCATTTGCCTCTCCTTGCTAGTAAGTCACAGACAAATGTATTTCAGGAAATAAAATTGCTTTCCAAATTAGGAATCTCCCATCACCATACCGCAGATGGGAGCTTTACTTTTTCCTCTCATCAAGGTTAAACTTTCAAGTTAACCCTGTTATGTTTACTTAAGTGGCAATACAGTCCTTCATGCTCCAAATTATCCCACTAGAAGACTTCAGTGAGTAAAACATTTATTCAAACTTGAGGGATAACCCATTTCCAGCAACTGTAAATCTTTATATTAAAACAGCAAAATAAAATACAAGACACTATACAAAACGGGTGTAAATGAAAATAGTGAGACAAGAATAAATGTATTTTTTAAAGTGGCTGAACTAGGCAGGTCACACGCGCACAGGCAGCGAGGGATGCTGAATGGAGAGGAGTTGCACTCGGAAGGAGAGGATCGTACCGCCACCAATGCATTCAGCCATCAGCCCGGGCTCCACGGTGGGGAGGACGGGGGGCTCCGGAGACTGCCTCTTCTCCTGGGCCATCTGGATGGGGACGGCCATCTGGCTCAGGTCGATGGTGTGCTGACGGGGTTTGGCCTCTGCCTTTTCCTTCACTGCGAGGACACAAGGCAACTTCAGCGCCAACGCCTTCTGCCAGGGCATCAGCCTTTCGACCACAGAGTGGCCAGGTGCTGTCAGGGCCTTTCCCCCCATTTTCCCTTGACCGTAGGCCAATTAATTTGCATATGGGAAGATAGCGAGCGCGTTATTGGGAAAGCACTGGGAACGCCGACCCGGCTGCTTTAACACCGTGACGTGGAAATCCCCTAGACTTCTTCCCTGAACGTGATTACCTGAAGCAAACTCCATAATGACAGGCTATACATATCCTGCTGTGATGCTAATCTATGGGGAGAGCGGGTGAAGTCACACGGTGAATGCCCCTAAAAAGTACTAACCTGTAGTCTGCTGCAGTTCTAGCAAGGCTTTGATGGTTGAGGCAGCTGACTGGGACTCGCCTGATACATCCTGGTAAATGATTGTTGGGCTGGCTTCCACTGAAACCTCATGCTCAGTCCACTCCTGCCCTCTAGAGGTTATGACATGAACTACGGGCTGAGATTCTAAAAATTGGGGGAAACCAAACATAAATGAAGTACCAACTGAACTTGGAGATTTAAATATTTCCATAGTCCAGTCATTCAGATTGGATGACAACCCTAATTCCATTCAGGCGATTTTATACACTGAACAAATAACTTGCAACGAGTAGGAAGTCCACCGCTCACCATGTGAGCTATGTGAGGACTCCGCAGTGGGGGAGCTGCTTTCGACGAAGGTCTGCGATTCCTCCTTCAGCGCCCCCTCCTGGGCAAGGGTAGGGATGGCTTCCGGAATGCGGGAGACCTGCTGCAGTGTCTCGCTCACCAGCTGCCTGGTCTGCTCGCTTACCACAGTGGTCTGGAAGGTCACAGGCTTGGGCTTGATGAGCACCTGGGAACCCAGTGAAGCAAGAGAACAGTGACCCTTTGGATAACCACATCACAACTACTACTTCCAAAACTCAAATTACTAAATAAAAGCAGACTATCCGATGATTTCCCTTGGCCTCAGATTAGCAAGGCATTTAAATATCAGATCGAACACTGCGACGAGCACACACAGTTACACACAAGACTCAGCATTTAAATATCAGATCGAACACTGCGACGAGCACAC
>JAOVYW010000084.1:5403798-5427658 GCA_025775045.1 Hiodon tergisus | reverse complement strand
CCTATGTTTACGTAGCTGACAAGATAAATTCAATATCATATTGAACAATTCCAAATTTGGCTAAAACTGAACACCACATCACGAAGCGTTGCTATGACGGTCTTTCTGAAACGATATATCCAATGGAATTTACCTGTGTTATTTCGAGGAAATAGGGTTGTATTGCCCATTAATTACATGACACACTAGCATTCACAATTTTTTGCTAAATAAGGGGATTACCCTTCGACGTCGTGTTAAAGCTGGTATAAGGGTCAATGGGTAATTTTACTACATATTACTGCAGTATAACAAAAAAAAAAAAGTCCAACCCATAACATTATGGTAGCTATGTTATGTATTATACGTGACCTTAGTTTTCTGCAAGATCACTGGAAGGAACTCTTAAGTGCAGAGTTGACACTTTATATAAGCGTCCATAGTCTTCAATTCACCCTAAAAATGCATACTGAAAATTTTCTTTAAAACGAAAACCAAGGTCCAATTTGGAAGCTTATGGCATTTAATAAATTAATTTAATCCATAATGCAGGGATTCATTCTTAAGATGAAGTTTACATGAACCCCTTTATTTAGTTCGTTTTTTTTTAATGCATAATTTTGCATTCATGCAGTATCATTGACCAATTCTATCTGTTCACTTAAAAAAATATGCTGCATAGCCATAACGCTTTTTAAAATAAGCATTAAATAAAAATCATTAATTGAAAAAGAATAGGAAAAGGCACAAGTATCCAATCACTTTACTAAGGGAAAGATTGTGAAAAGCCATTTGTGAGAAAGAAAAAGAAAACATCTCATATTGTGTATGGTGTTTGCAAAAATATGATTGAATGATTAAATCAATCAAATTAATTTATGTAGGATTACAATTAATAATTGTCATGTTGCAGTTAAATTTAGTTTGAAGGCATAAGTCCTTGGACTAGTGGTAAAATGACTTTAATCCATATTTCAAGTATATCAACATAGGCAACCTGGTCAAAATATAAATTAGTTTATTTACAAGAGGTTCACAAAGAATAGGGGAAGCAGCACACATGGGTAAAAATGACAAACAAAGACTAAGGAGGAAGAGGAAACTGACGTGTGGATAGTTCGGCCTTTAATGTCCACGCGTGGACTGAAAATTAATGAGCACAAAAAGATAAAATTCAAAATTGCATGTTCACCTAAGCTGAAAAAGTTTGTGGTGAGATCTGTTATTATTGTTAAAGAGTTAGTGAGGAACGGAACGCATGCAAATATATATATGTTAAACTTGAGTGAAGAAGCACACTGTCACAATTTGCCTTCACTTTTTTTTTTTCGGTCAACTTCTAGCCCTTATCAACTAATTATTCCATTGCCATTCCACAGACCCATCCGCACTTGTCTGATCCCCTCCTTTCCCATTGGCCCTTTACCTCCCCATTTGTTTTTCTGTTTTCCATTTCAACCCTGCACTTCTCCTCTGTTGGGTGAGTTATTGTGCTCAGGCAATATTTTCACGGTGTTAACATAAAGTAGTTTAAGATATGAAATTTAACACAAAGTGGATGGCTTTCCAAATCAAAGAGACCAACACGTAATTGATATGCATTCTGGCAGTGAAGTGTCCTCACGCGTGGATCTAACTTCATATGTCTCACAGTAGGTCATCAAAAAGGGAAAAACGCTTGACACCATCTGAACCAAATAAGTTTATCTTGGTCTCATCAGACCACAGGACACGGTTCCAGTAATCCATGTCCTTAATCTACTTGTCTTCAGCAAACTGTTTGCAGGCTTTCTTGTGCATCATCTTTAGAAGAGGCTTCCTTCTGGGACAGCCATGCAGACCAATTTGATGCAGTGTGCAGTGTATGGTCTGAGCACTGACAGGCTGACTCACCCCTTACCCCTGCAGCAATGCTGGCAGCACTCATACGTATATTTCCAATAGACAACCAGGATATGACGCTGAACAAGTGCATTCTACTTCTTTGGTCAAGCATGGCGAGGCCTGTTCTGAGTGGAACCTGTCCTATTAAACCACTGTATGGCCTTGGCCATCGTGCTGCAGCTCAGTTTCAAAGTCTTGGCAATCTTCTTATAGCCTAGGTCATCTTTATGTAGAACAACTTTTTTTTTCAGATCCTCAGAGAGTGCTTTGGCTTGAGGTGCCATGTTGAACTTCCAATGACCAGTATGAGAAAGTATGAGAGAGATGACACCAAATTTAACACAACTGCTCCCCATTTACACCTGAGACCTTGTAACACTAACGAGTCACATGACACCGGGGAGGGAAAATGGCTAATTGGGCCCAATTTGGAGATTTTCACTTAGGGGTGTACTCACTTTTGTTGCCAGCGGTGTGGACATTAACGGCTGTGTATTGAGGTTTTTTTGAGGGGACAGCAAATTTACACTTAGTATATGCTGTGCACTCACTACTTCACATTGTCATTTCTTCAGTGTTGTCTCATGAAAAAAATACTGAAATATTCACAGAAATGTGGGGGGTTTACTCACATTTTACATACGTTAAATAAAGAAAATAACTCGAACAAAATCCTTAAAACATTTATGCAAATACATTTACACAATATTAAAACGGAATTAATGTTTCAATGGTGAATACAAGTTTTGAGGATGATAATATTTAGTTTACTATAAAAAATTTAAACCCTTTCACCAAAACAAAGATATAACAGTGAATTACAAATAACAGCACTTGACGGTTGGGCTCACTACAACAGGGTTCGAAATTTAAAAAAGTGGAAATTGTAAATCTTGGTGAGCATTGCATTGTGGGACAGAGGCGGACGGTTCGCGTTGATTCCTCCAGTCCACACAAAGCACTATAGCGCCATGTCTTTGCCTAATAAATTAGAAAATTAGAACACATAGCAAGATAAATAATTTATGATATTAAAGTTTTTGTGACTCGATAGCATCATTTCGAAAACTATTTGAGACTGATTTTACTAACTCTCGTTAATAATGCCGAATTTCTGTGCAGCACCGAATTGCACCAGGAAAAGCACCCAATCGGACTTAGCTTTTTTTAGATTTCCGAGAGACACGAAAAGGTGAGTAGTATGGCTAGCCGTTTAAATTGGCTTTCTAAATAATATGCAATCCATACGCATAGACAATGGTAAGTTTTTCGTACCTATAATGGTTAACGGGTTAGCTGGAGAATTAGCAGAGACATGGCTATGCTAAAATGCTACATTTATCGGTAATAAAACGCTAAAGCCGTTGACTTATTAGCTTCGTAGTTTAACTGTTTAATTTCATACATAGTAATATTACGACAATAAAGTACTGGCCACCTGTAACGTTAGTGATCAAATGTTAGCCAAACCAAGAGATGGGCTAGCCTTGTCGTTTCGAAAAGTTCGTTTGGAATCGTTAAATAAAAGTTATGTAACTTCTTTTTTTTTTTTTTTTAACTTACTTGACATTAAGCGCCAGATATAATTTTTATAAATAGCCAACCGCAAAATGATATACTTAGGGAGGTCGCTACAACTGACTTTAAATTGTGTGTGGGGTCTAATTGTACAGCCTATAGTGGGTATCAGTCCATACGAAAAGAACGAATGATATCAGACCTTTTGTTTGGCGAGGCGGGGTTAGTGAGTTTACTTAGTGGATCAAATGTTTTGTTACACTCATGTGCTCAAGAAGTGGCATGTTAAGTTCTAAAGGATAGTATTCTGTTGTTCGTTCTTTCTAACACAGGCGGTTTTGAATATAATTTCTATATATTGTGATTACTTTTAACTTGTGTATACACCTGTGTCTCTCGCCTTTAATGTTCATTGTGTTGGTTGCTTGTGTCATAGTACAGTCTTTCCCTGATAACCATTAAATGTAATGGAACATTTATAAAAATGTCTCCCCTTTTATGATGCATACAGGTGTAAGCTCTGGGTGGAGAACTGCCGTCGAGCAGATCTTGAAGACAAAACACCAGATCAGTTGAACAAGCACTATAGACTGTGTGCAAAACACTTTGAGGCTTCTATGATTTGTAAAACTGTAAGTACTGTATACTTGATTTTTAAAAAAATGTTTAGGTAATACGATACTTGTTCAGTTTTATTGTTTTATGTTAAACTCCATCATTTGACATAGAAGATAGAACATGCTGATTATTTTTTTGGTTTGAGAGACAGTTACATTTTATGTTTGGTTCTCATTTCAGAGCCCTTACAGAACGGTGCTTAAAGATAATGCTGTCCCAACTGTATTTGACTTAACTAGCCATCTCAATAATCCGCATAGCAGACATCGCAAGCGGATAAAGGAGCTGGTAAAATACTACTTTCATTGTTGTTCCTCTTAAAATATTTTGTCTTTTTTTGCATGTAGTTTTTATATACAAAGTAAAAACCTAAACGTTTTGCGATATGCAGTCTCATCTTCTACATGGAATAACTTTTGCATGGGATTAAGATGATTAAAAACGAAAGATGTCTTGTGAACTGGTATGACTTGCAGGCATTACTAACGATAATGTTTGAATTTTTTCAACAGACAGAAGATGAATTACAAAAGATGAAAGAAAGGAGATGTAAGAAAGTAACAATACTTTGCATTGGATTATTATTATTTTTTAATCATTTCCAGAACTAAAGTTATTTTGTTTTCTCTTGCCTTTATTAGTGGAAGCCTCCATTGAGCAGATTGAAACAAGCAATGATAACGATGCCGGTGAGGGTCAAGACGGCAGTGAAGCCATTGATGATTTGCCCCCACTGACAGCAGAGGAAAAGGAAGTAAGGGATTATCTGAAATCCCTCTTTGAAATACTTGTTGTGATAGGCAAGCAAAACATTCCTTTAAATGGACACACAGAAGAGGAAAAGGAGAGCCAGTGTTTCACCCCTAGCAATTTCCAGGCATTGTTGGAGTACCGCATTAACGCCGGAGATGAGGTCCTTAGAAAGAGGTTTGAGACGACTGCTGTCAACGTGGAGTACTGCTCCTCTACTCAGCAGAGCCAAATGCTGGAGGTGTGTGAGAGATGCATTCGGGAGGAGCTGCTTCAGGAGATCAGAGAGTGCAGATTTTTCTCTCTGGTCACAGATAGCCTTGTGGAGATAAATGGGGAGTGCCACCTTCCTCTGTTCTTGCGTTTTGTGGACCAGTTCAATTGCTTGCGGGAGGAGTTCATAGGGTTCCTGCCATTTGTGGGAGACGATGAGACCCTGTTAGAGAGACTGCTATTTGAGATCACAGAAAAGTGGGGTTTGAACATGGAATACTGTCGGGGTCAGGCCCATGTCGGCTCTGGAGTGTACTCCAGCAAGATCAAAGCCATTGCTGTCAGGCTAACAGAAAAGTATCCCATGGCAGTACACACTCCATGTTCCAACTGCGCCCTGAACATTTTCCTGGCCAATAGTTTAACTCTGACAGGTGTTCAGATAGTGATGTCTACATTCAAAAAGATTGATTCCTTCTTCAACAAATCTCCTGAATTGCAAGCTGAGCTAGCGCACGCTATCTCTATATTCTATCAGGGCAATGAGGAGAAAGCTAATGACCTTAAGGAGGCCTGTCACACCAGCTGGACCGAGAGACATGATTCGTTTGAGCTGGCAGTTGATTTCTTGGAATCACTTCTGCTGTGTGTTGATAGTATTCATGACAATGAGGATTTTAAGTGGAGTGACCAAACCATCAGTCAGGCCTATATGATCTCAGAGGCCCTGGCAGACTTTGAATTTGTTGTAACCTTAGTTGTCCTGAAAAATACTTTGTCATTCACAAGAGCCTTTGGCAAGAACTTGCAAGGCCAAACAATGGATGTGTACTTTGCTGCCAACAGTTTAACTGCTGTGTTACACTCGCTTAATGAGGTCATGGACAATATTGAAGTTTACCATGAGTTTTGGTTTGAAGAGGCTGTCAACCTGGCCGCTGCACTTGAGATTCCAGTAAGGGTTCCAAGACTGTACTACAGAAAGCAACGTCCAGAAGCTGGGATCGAGGTTCAACCAGAGAGTTACTTCAAGGAGTACTTGACAATTCCTGTCGTGGGACATGTCATAAATGAACTGAAAGATCTCTTCTCGGAAAACCACCTGAAAGCTCTGAAATGCTTGTCGCTTGTACCTGCAGTCATGGGACAGCTGAAGTTTAACACCTCAGAGGAGAACAATGCTGACATTTACAAAAATGACCTCCCCAACCCGGACACTCTTCCCGCTGAGTTGCACTGCTGGCGGATCAAATGGAAGCACAGAGGCAAGGAGATAAGCCTGCCCACTGCCATTTATGAAACTCTGCAGCTGTCAGAGGTCAAGTTTTTCCCCAATGTGTATTCTTTCCTCAAATTGCTATGTATTCTTCCGGTTTTAAAGCTGGAGAATGCCAAATGTGAAACTGCTCGGAATCGCTTTAAAGCTTACCTAGCAGACACACCTGTAAATCACAGATCTAAGAGTTTGGCATTGCTCAACATCAATTATGATGCTAAACATGATTTAGACTTGATGGTTGATACCTATACAAAAATGTACCCAGAGAAAGAAAGCGACTAATAAACCATATGATGACTTTGATTTAGATCTGATTTTTGTTTTTTAAAGCCTATTAGGGGTTTGTGTTGCTAAATTTGAACGCAGAACATAACTAAATAAAAAAACCGCTTAGCCAATTCAGAGTACGCGTTTTTGGACAGTGGGAGGAAATCTTCACGAATACAGGGAGAACTTAGAAACTCCACACAAACAGTGTCCCGAGACAGGACCCCGGCACTGTGAGGCACCAACAGTAATCGCTGAGCTACTGTGCTTTTCCCAAAACTTTTTTTTCTTCCTTATGTCTATAAGTTGTGTGTATCTCTTATCTATGCATACTTCCAAGTAAATCAGGTTAAAAATTTCGAAGCAAATTTTTAAATATATTGAGTCAAACTTTTTATGGAAATTGGCTCTTATTTATGGGCTCTAAATTTAGTTCCAACAAAAGCCAACTGTGTATGGTTTGTGTGGCTTTCCCATATGTAATTCATATAAAAGTACATTGTCGTAATGGATTTTTAAAAATGTATACTTTGTGTGTTCTTTTTCTGTGGTATTAATTTAGCATGCTATGTGTTAGAGTTCCAGGATGTAAATTGTCATACTGATAATGCTGTCATACAAAGCAATTCAATGAAATCAATCAAATAAAATGCAATGTTATTTGTAACAAGCCAGTCATTTTATTTTAATACCATTGCCACTATGTTTATATTGGTATGTTGAGAATAATACAAAAAAAGGTTAGAAAGTCTAACGAGAGAGCGTATAAGTGTATCGACTGAGAGGAGCACTTGAATGTGAAAGGGAAAACATAAATATTACTTTTGTATTCGAAATGTATCGGTAAATCACAAACTTTGTGAGATTTAAAAAATGTATAGTTTCATTTGCCAGTTGTGAATTTAATGACATTTTGTCTTGAACAGCCTTAGCTAAAAATGCACCTGAACTGTTGAAATGGTGCATGTACATATAAATAATTAAATATTTCAGAAAATAAAGGATCATTTTGTCAATGTTTTGGTATTAGACATTTTATTTACATTGGGTCTGTATATTTAATATCGGGAATAACTTCACACAGTAGTACCTCACCACATTTGAGACAATGTGCAATTATCAGTTGTGTCACACACACACACAAAAAAAATGTCTTTTGATGTACACATCAAATTTAATTTAAACCATACTTAAAATGTTCACAAAAAGTATACAGCAACTTTAATAAGTCACAGAGACAATACTCCGATTGTTTGGTAGTTTAGTATGGATATTTGCTTAAGTAAGCAATCAGATAACTCATAGTAGATGGCTAAAACAGTGGGACCTGTTGAGCACAATTTTTTACTAGTTTTTGAAGACTTGGGCACTACACATTGTTATGTACACCTAAGTTTATCAGAGCTAAATAGATATGTTTTGAGTAAACAATTATACCTTTTTAGAATTGCAAGATGCTGACATTTTACCCAGCAGACACCAAACATAAAGCAAGGTATATCCACAAGATGCCAGCATGAGACACATTGACAGACATAGCTACACACTCAAGAAAACAAGGTGAAATTCCAGTCAACAATCCATGTAAGTCTTTGGACAGTGGGAGTCACCGTGCCAACAGAGGTAAATCATTTTGAAGCAAAATATACCATTTAATTCATTGTTTCCACCTCAAGTTGAACCCAGGCCCTTATAAAAGGTATTTTAGTAAGCACTTGTAGCAATTGTTAAAATTGGTACATAGGTTGTCTTATTTTGGAAACTAAAGTGACCTCAGTCACATAGTCTGGTGATCAACAACAAACTCTTATAAAAAATGCCAAACCAATAACCATTTATTATAAGCTGGAAAACCTTTTTTTACCTTAAGCTATAACAGCAGAACACTAGTAACGACTTAAACCCGTGCCTATTGACTGATTGTGGTTGTCTATCAGTTCAAAGCAAAAAGCGGTAACAATTTTTATTTATTAATTTATTTTAAATTCTGAGGGTTTCAATTTAAAATGTAAAACAATCTAGGCAATTTATACTGTTGTCAGCGTTAACTGAAAAACCATACTGCAAGATGTCGGTGATAGTGACAAAAATTGATTTCGGTTAGTGAGTCACTGGGGGCGATGTTGAGACTACCATCACGTGGTTGCAACATTTGTTTAAATAAGTACCTCGTGGTTTACAAAATAATCGAATACGGGCGATTTTCTATGTTTCGTTAAAATTGTAAATTGCAGATAATGGTCTTTAAATTGATGTTATACTTATACAATAGATACAATATGCGTTATTGCGTTAATGCATGAAGCCGACAATCACCACCATTACACAGGGGTCAGTGCCTACAGAAGCAATCTCTTCTATTTCCGTTTTTAAAAGGTGTTCTTCCTGGTTTACTGTCGCTCGAATAATGACATCGCGGTAGAAAAGCAAGTTTTGGAGGTACTTTTTTTCCCCCCCAGACAAAGAAAGTTTCAAGTCGAGTTATAGTTGTGGGATCGGTTTTTACGTGCCATACACTGCATTTCATATTAATTTGTTTATATATATATTTCCGTAAGTTTGTGCGATGTACATTTCACTCTGAATCAGTGGGTACATGCAGTCCAAAATGCCTGACTGCTGTGCTGCAGCGAATTGTAACCAGTGCACAGACCATTCCAATGTTGCATTCTTTAGATTTCCCCTGGACCCAGACCGGTGAGTATATTTTAGTATATAGCCTACTGGTTAATGTAGTTGTAAATATAACTATAACGTTAAGAAAATGTATTAAGGTGTGCGCACAACTTTATGTTGACTAAGCTATCTGGTTAGCCGCCCCCAATGGAATGGGGGCATGTAAATTACCATATTTACTGGCTGGTTAACAAATTTAGAAGTATTGGGACATTAAACAGAGCCAATATTAATTAATGACAAATAGCATCTTGATGGCAATCTCGAAAATGTGAACGTATCTTAAGTTAAAGATGTCTATCTGTCTTGGAAAAAATCTTAAAAGGACTGCGTGATTGAACGCTAGTTGCTAACTTTATTTAGCTTGATAGATTGCCTTAATCCGATGGAAATTGTTTACTTGCAATTGCAGATTTTTTACACATTTATTCTAAGTGCACGTATATTTGTTTTATATGCCATATATTATTATTGTTATTATTAGAATTTTTGTTATTTCCATATTATTATTGGAAAGTTTTGATAACAAATTCGCTTGTAATTATTGTAAATATTTACAATGATCGTAGGTTTAAAAATAAGTAAACCCTATATACCCTTTAGATTATCTTGTGGTTTTATATAAAATGTCTTCCTGTAAGACAACACTTTCCGTTGCTATCAATATTTTATGTAGTGCTTAGAAATTACTGTCAGGTATTAAGTTTCTTTTTCTTCTGTGGCTTAGGTGTAAGCAGTGGTTGGATAACTGTCGCAGACCAGATCTTGAGAATAAAACGCCAGAGCAACTGCATAGGCTTTACAAACTCTGTGCTAAACACTTTGACCCATCCCTGATATGCAGGCATGTAAGTATTCAAACAGAAAAATGGGTACAGTAATGATCCAGCAGTTCGCCTGGTATTTCAGAGTTGTGTGTCATGTTCGTTTTGACTTTCCAGCATTAAGTTTTGAACTGCTGACCCTCAATGTTTCCAATCTGCAGTCTTTTTTTTTGGCCATTTGTGGCATTTAATGGTGTAAAGTATACTGCAGTTTGTGTGAACTGGTGCCATCTACCAGATTGCATCCTGTGAGTCCTGATTCTCTGCAAAGTATTTTAGTGTTGGGCGGTGCATGTTGAGGAAAGATTTCAATACAATATCATGTATTTGACTTATGGTGTCGTCTGATCAGGGTCCAAGTGTTTTACATTTTGAATTTTTTTGTTCATATGTTTATTCTGAAAAAAAGTGTGTGATGATTCAATCTTAAATCTGGTGTTTTAATCAGAGTGCTCTCAGAACAGTCCTGAAGGAAGGGGCTGTTCCAACTATATTTGACTTCACAAGCCACTTGAATGATCCACACAGCCGTAACAGAAAAAGGAAACGAGAACCTGTGAGTGTATGGCTGGTTTATTCTTCTACTGAAAATATTAATTTTGTTACAGGTCTTTTGCAATTTGGCTTTTATGTTAAGTTAGCATTATTGCTGTTTAGCATGGTAGACTGGGGGGGGGGGGAGTTAGAGATTATCTAAACAAAAGGGGTAAGGCAGGGGTTTTCATCTTTTTGCGCTTTACCCCTGTTGTCTTAAGGGTTCATTTTAAAAACTAATTTGTAGTTTTCTCTCTTCTTGATATTACTTTTGTTATTTGTTGTCATTAAACACATAATGACAACTTTCTTTGAATAATACGTTCAAAACCAAGTTCCTTATTACAATGTATCCATTTTACATTTTATATTCAGTTAATCAAGGCCCTTATTGAAAGTGATGCAGTGGGCATATGTCTGCAAACTGGTCAGGAGTTCAGTCTATTTTTGTTATTGAAAAAGCTACAAAACTACATTTTATGTTCTTTAATATGTTTCTGGAGCAGCCAGATTATTAATGGGAAGCTTTAGTTTTTTCTAATTTATGTGGATATATTTTCTTATGTTTTCTCTGCTGTATCCAGGTAGAGGAGGGGCTTGCTACATTAAAAAAAAAGAAAGGTTTGTTGTTTCACTATCATTTTAATATTGGGCATTATTTATCAGTCTGTAATTTTATATTTATAATAACATGTTTATATATTTCTGTAGTTATTGTCATGAAAAATTGATAAAACTATCAAAAACGAACCATCAGTTATGATGCTACCCTAAACTATAATCCAGAACAAGAATGAAGATGAACAGAAATGTTATTAAACGGTTGTTTTGTTAGTTTAAATTTATTTGGATGGATTTATGGCATTTATTAGGTGCCCTTTGTGATAAGAATATATTCTTTATTTAAACAAGATTACAGTGAGTACATGGTGTTTCTACGTTTTGAATTTCTCAGATGAATGCCCCGTGCCTGAAGTAAAGGAGGAACCAGGAGAAAGCAGTGAAATACCTGAATTGGGTCAAGAGGACACAGAGAAAGAGGATGCATCTGCCTCCAAAGCCAAGGAAACCCTTAAATTGTATTTTAAAGAAACTCTGGCTTTCACTGGCTTTAGTATTCGAACTGAAGCTAATCCTAATGCTGTGGAGCCTATGGGAAACCGTGGAGAATTGCCCTGTCTCAATCCCATTTGTACTGAGAAAATCGACCAGAAAGAAGTGCTGCAGTTCAGTGAAGAGCTCATGGGAGACGAGATCCGAAACAGTTTAAGATCCGCCCGTTTTTTCTCTATCCTGTTACAGGATGTGGCGCGCATTGAGGGGAAAGATCAGATACCTGTATTTATCAGGTCTGTCACTGTTGCAGGGTTTCCTCAAAAGCACCTCATGGGCTTTCTGCCGTGTGACACCGATGCAGAGGGGTTGGCTTACATGCTTCTGTCAGCCATACGCAATAAATGGGGCCTGCGAATGGAGCACTGCAGGGGATTCACGTACCTGACCACCGGGAGCATCTGCCAGAAGATGAAAGACTTATCCAGCAAAATATTACATGAGTTCCCACAAGTGGTTTTGGCTCCCAGCGACCCCTATGCCTTTAATATGTGGCTTATCCGTTGCATGCCCATCATCCCCATCCAGAAGGTAGTGAACACTGTGGAATCAGTCGCAGCGCTCTTGAGGGGGTCTTCAACTCTTTGGAATAAGGTGGAAGGGAAGGTAGTTTCTCTTTATGGTCATATGAAGGGGGAAGTGGACAGAATCAAGGATGCTTGCCAGAACCACTGGGAATATGGTATCAATGCCTTCCAGACGATGTTAGACATTTTAGAACCACTGCTTGGCTGCATTGGCGAAGTGAGTGCAGAAGACCCAGAGGCTGCCCAGCAGATGGTGCAGTTGAAGCCATTACTGAAGGACTTCAATTTCATTATCACTCTTGTTGTTTTGAAAAATACGCTGTGTTGTGTGAGCATCCTGAACCCGAGTCTCAAAGGAACCATTAGCATCAGTAGTACTTTGCAGTATACCATTTCAAATGCCTTAAAGCTGCTCAGTAAACAGTTGCAGGAGATTGCAATATTTCACAGAAAATGGTTTTCAGATGCTGTCATGAGGGCAAAGAAGCTCGGTGTTGACGTCTCCCTGCCTGAGGGTTCTGAAGAAAAAGTTCAAAATTCACCGGAAGACTTTTATCGGGAAGCGCTGAGTGCAAAGGTCCTGCAGTACCTCACTGAGGAGGTGAAGAAAGTGTTTAGCACCGAGATGGTGAGGATCCTAAGGTGGCTGTCCCTGGTGCCTTCTTACATGGCCGACCACAATTTCAGCATACGGCGTGATAAAGTGGCGGACGCCAACTTGAACAATCTTGCCAGACCAGATTCTTTCTACGATGAGCTTGGTTGCTGGGAGGTGAAGTGGAAACATGCCAGCAAGCGCCGAATTCTTCCCACCACCGTCTTTGGAACTTTGAAAATCCCGGATATCGGATTCTACCCTAATGTTCAGAGCCTGCTGAAGGTCCTTGGCACAATTCCCTGTGTGAATGCGGAGGCAGATGTATATGGGCAATATGATATGGTGTTGGACCGATACCACTCCTACCTTAGGGCGACACCAGAGGACCAGAGACTTTGCAACATGGCATTTGTTTTTGTCAATCAAGATGTGCACTTCAGTATTGAGGACATGGTGGATTCCTTTGTCCAGAAGCATCCTGAAATATTGCAGTTCCTGCATATGGTAAAAATGTGACACTACATAGAACTTTCAGATCTTAAAATGTAAATTTTTACTTTAATTTTAATTGTAAATGGATTTCTATACAATATTGTTATCTATATTATAAACAACATTATGCGGCCATCTTAGTTTGTGCTACAAGCTATATATAATGTCTGAATCTAAGTCATGGTAATGGACTAACACTTTTAATGTTTTTGCACAGGACGATGATGTAATCGAGTTGCACCTTACAGGTATTGGCCTAGCTTATTCCACGGTTAATATTGGGTATATCAGCCCTTGTTCTGCAAATGCCGCTCTCCCTTTGTGAATCTTTCATTGTTGTTTTAGGTTCTGAAGATGATGAAAAAGATGCTTTGAAAGAGGAAGCGGAGGAAGAGCAAACAATGACTTTTGAGGTGGTGGATGAGAAAATGGATTGTTCCAAATGCACAGAGGCAGATAAAGAAGAAGTGAAAGCTGCCTTGCAGGCTGCCCTGATGGCCACGTGCTGCAGCCAAAGCAAGCCTTTGGAAGCCAGTGTAGAACAGGGAGGGGAGGTTGAATATGTGTCGAAGTCTGAGATGAAGGAGGTTCTGTGTGTGTGTGAGGATGCAGTTAGGCAAGGAATCCTCTCTGAGGTTGGAGTCTCTTTTTTCTCTCTCTTCATTGACAGCGTTGTGAAGCTGGGGGGTAAAGAGTACCTTCCCCTTTTTCTCAGGTTTGTGGATAGTTTTGATGTCATGAGGCTGGAGCTGATGGGGTTTCTAGAAGCAGACCTAGATTGTGACGCCTTGTCAGATCGGCTTTATGATATCATCACTAAGGAGTGGCACCTCGATTTGAACTACTGCCGGGGTCAGGCCTACCTCGGATCGGGTAATGTCGCCTACAAATTGAAAGCTTTTGCATGCAAAATTCAGGAAAATTACCCCCTTGCAATATGCACGCACAGCTCCTGCTATTCCTTTAATACTTGGTGGTCAAAGTCAATACCCGTACCTGCCATTACAAGAGCACTGGAGACTATGGAAGAGGTTATGTTGTTTTTCGGCAGTGAGCCAGCCCTAGAAAAGCAGTTGGATCAGGTGATTGCTCTGGGTCTAAGGGAAAGCTATGAAAAAGTTCAAGAATTACAAGGGAAGTTTTGTACTGTCTGGCTTGAAAAACACGACTCTTATGAAGTTTTTGTGCAGATTTTGGAGCCTTTAGTTGACTGTTTAGAGAAAATCAAGAACAACAAAGCACAAAGGTGGAAGGCCAACCTTTCTGAACAGGCAGGTAGACTACTGAAGTTGGTAAAGGACTTTGATTTCATTGTGCCGATGGTTTCCTTGAAAAATGCCTCTTCCTTTACTAGAGAGCTGAGCTCTGGACTTCAGAAGGATCACTTCAGTGCTGCATCTCAACTTTGCCAGATCAGTGGGATTGTGGCCACCCTCAACAGGGTGAAGACCAACATTAAGGTGTTCCATCAGAATTGGTATGATGAGGCATGTGCATTAGCACAAAACCTTGCTGTACAAGTCAAAATGCCTGACAACGCCTGCATTCCCAGGGACGGCTTGGTTAAACCAGCTGCTTACTACAAAGATGCACTGAGTGTCCCCCTTGTTGATAACCTCATCAATGCTGTGAAGGATCATTTCTCAGATCATCACAAGGAGGCCTTGAATTTCCTCTCTTTGGTCCCGTGTTCTGTGACTGTCAGTTACATGTTTGAAATTCTGAAGTCGAAGCCCCCGCTTTACAGTAGAGATCTTCCAGACCCAGACAACTTCTTCACAGAGCTGTGCTGTTGGAGAGTGAAGTGGAAGACCAAAGTGGTCACCGTAACTATCCCAGACACCATTTTTCAGACAATACGCCTACCAGTGATGCAATACTTTGGTAACATCAACATTTTGCTGCGGATTATGTGTGTGTTGCCTAGCACAGCACTTGAGAATTGTGGAGTGAAAATGCGACACAAGGTTTTTCAGGAATACCTGAGGGAAACTCCTGCCATTGACCGATCCCCATGTCTGGCGATGCTACGAGTCGGAGTTGACTTCAACAGGGATTTGGACAGAATGGTTGCTCAGTGCCTGAAGATTACTCCAAAGGCCCTGGAAGGCCTCTGTTTGGTAGGAACAACTTTTGCATTTCATTTTTAAGGCGTGTTGATTTATTATTATTTTTTTTTTTTACAATTTTAGTTAGTCTAAATCTAGAACATGACTCATTAAACTTAGGAATCTGGCTCTTGATAAATTGTGACAAAACGCTAGCTTTGTCAAATAAATGCAATTAGTTAATCCAGTAGTTTCTGAAATGAATTGGAATTTCATGTTAATACCCCTAATACTGCACAGAGAAACGACGAATGTTTATTTCCCCAATAAATGTATTTGGCCCTGTAGCCAAACATCGCAATGTCAGTTTATGCTATATATAGGAACCTCTCAGGAGAGATATTTGCCTTGTAATTTCCAGCCCCTACCATGTGTTTGTTTTTATTCTTCAAATGCTACAGGTCATACCACCAGTGTTGATTATCGTGATTGGATGTCCAGAACTTTGTCTGTTGCTGGAGTTTTCATGTTTCGGTCTGCAAAAAATGTTTATCTGTGCAGTATTAAAATTCATGTTTTGCATTTGCTTTTGTATGGGAAACCTTATTATGTCTTACATTAAAGCTTCCAGTTGAAATGTGTCAACAGAATGAATGGATTTGTAGACCACTGTTTAATTTTTATTTATCTTATTCTCCTGCATGTTTTCACTAACTTATAATAAACGTATTCATTAACCTATCATTTTTTGTCATAAGTTAGATTCATTGTGATTTCTTGAAAAAATGTTTTCCAGGATAAAGAATCCAAGAGTCTCGTGAAAAATGCAGAAGTTAAAATGGAGGGTGAGTTCAAACAAAATGTGCATTTTGGTTTAGTTCTGTTTTTAAAATGTATTTAATCATTTGGTGTTTCTGATGACCTATTAAATAAGGATGGTCTTTGATTGTTGCCATTCTGATGAATAAAATTTTGAAACTCTGAACGTTTTAACAGCATATGTAAACACTGTCTGCGGTGCTGCATGCAATGAGTGACTTAAGGACGGTATACTTTTTTCATAGGTCTCTCTCTCTCATGGATTTTTCATTATTTTGACTTGTCCTTGAATTATTTTGACCTCACTGAGACATGTTTCTGTTCCGCTGTTAACAGTATTGTAGGATTTTTTTTCGTTTTGAGAAAATACGTTTTCAGTAAAGACTGCCGTAACCATAACTCTGTTTTAAATTCTTATTTTATTTACAGTGGAGCAATCTCAAGAGGCAGTGGAGGAGGAAGCGCAGCGTTCCTCTGACCATAATCAAAACCAGTCATTGGAAGTTGTGGGCGAAAATGGCCATTCAGGAGATTACCGACAGAGCCTGGAAGTTGTGTTCAAGCAGGCTGCACTGCTGGGAAGGAAAAGCTGCCTCTTTTCTGGACTATCCAAGGATGAGCAAGACTTGCTCCTTCAGGACCTTGGTGTGTGTCAATGGGGAGGACGGGATGGCCAGTGTCTAACCAGCAGTGATGAGACTGAAATCCTGGATGTTCTTATAGAATCGGTCAGACAAGCCATCCTCTCTGAAGTTCAAGACTCGCCGTTTTTTTCCCTAATCATGGACAAAGTTGCTGATGTTGCTGGTAAAAAGTACCTGCCTACCTTTGTTAGATATGTTGCAGATTGCGTGCCTAAGTTTGAGCTTCTTGGTTTTTTGCCCTTTGATGAAAAATGTGATAGTGATTCCCTAACAAAGAGGTTTGAGGCCATTCTCACAGAAGACTGGGGCCTGCAGATGAATTACTGTCGTGGACAAGCATACATGCGATTTGGTGCTGAGAGTGCGGCCCTTAAGACGATGTCCTTGAATTTCTTAGAAAGATACCCCTTGGCAGTTGTTGCACCCAGTGAGTCGTGCGGCCTTGCCAGTTGGCTGGTGGGAGGTCTACCACTTGGTTGTGTCACCAAAATCCTCGAAGTGGTGGAGGATCTACTGCTGTTTTTTGACCACTCCCCGAGACTGGAGGCAGAGCTGGAGCAGGCTGTGGAAGGGCTGCTGAACGCGCCCAGAGAAGCCCTAGGAGAGATTCCGGAGACATGCTGCTCTCGGTGGAAAAAAAGGGAGGACTTCTTTGACATCCTGGTCGACACACTGGAGGGAGTGTTAGGCTGTTTGGATTCGGTAAGTAGCAACAGTGGTGGTGTTTGGAGTAGCACCATGTCGCTGCATGCAGGTGTGCTTTCAGTGGCGCTGAGAGAAACAGACTTTGTGATTACACTCGTGATCCTGAAGAACGCCTGCTCTCCACTCAGAAACTGTAGCACAGTATTCCGATGTGGCAATCCCGCAGACATCATCTGTGAGGTGGATAAGATTGTACCAATCATCGAGTCTCTTAATAATGCATTGGAGAACATTGGTGTGGTACATTCCCCATGGTTTGAGGAGGGCAATCTGCTGGCTACCAAGGTGGCTTCTGGCCAAATTCACTTTTCAGAGAAATCCTCCAGCTATGACTCACCTGAAATCTACTACAGAGAGACCGTGACCATTCCTCTTCTGAAATCCCTGATGGAAGAAATTAAATATAACTTTTCTGACGACCATTTGAAAGCACTGGAAGTCCTGTCACTGCTCCCGACTTGCAATCCACAAACCGTTGTCTCAGAATCCACAGAGAAGCCGCCTCATATATATCAAGCCGATCTCCCAGAACCAGACACACTTGAACAGGACATTAGCAACTGGGTAGGCGTCTGGAAAGAGAAAGGTCAGGATGTGTCTCCGCCGGCGTCCATTTCGGAGACGCTGCTCCATCCTGAATCGAAAATCCACCCCAATGTGAGCACACTGCTAAAGGTGGTGGCCGTGCTGCCAAGTGTAAGCATGGAATGCGACCTCATGAGAACCACTCTGAATTCCATGAGGTCTTTCCTCAGGAATGGCGTCTGTAAAAATAACAAAACAGACATTGTGATGCTCCACGTTCATCATACCACCATTCCACTTCTGGAAGATGTAATCAACAAGTGCATAGATGTGGATCCAGAGAGACGGCCGTTGTTTCACCAGGTAAGAAAATGTTTTAAATGCATGTAATATTAGTTCCAACACTGTTTTGTGTTAATGTGCAGCAGTAAAATTAATTAATTAATTAAAGGACTTTAACAAAAAATGCATAGGAAATTTTATTTTTTGGTATATGTCTTAATTCATGATGGGCTTTTTCCAGGTACAACAGAAAGTTAGAAGTCTGCTGCTGGAAAGTGGTAAGTATTTTAATCAGCTTTACAGATAGTCAGTCATTGATTGTAATGTTTCCAGTAATTCTGTATTTATATATTTTGAACAGAATGTGGTTTGATGGAGGAGAACAGTTCTGACAACCTTGAGGAGGGCAGTGATTTGAAGCTCATATTGGAAAGCATTGATGAGCTATATGCAGAAGACAAGCAGAGTCCTGACTATTCAAGTCAGCGACAGGTTGTGTCTTTTTATGGACCCTCTGTCCGAGAAGAAATCCTTAAGGAGCTCTGGGATTCCCAGTTCTTTACAATATTTACAGAACAGGCGACCAATATCGACGGCGTGCAATACATCCCTGTGTGCGTCAGGTATTTGGACAAGCAGGACACTCAGTGTGAGGAGACCCTGGCTCTCATGCCATACTGCAAAGATCCCGTATCATTTGCAGAATCCATGGAAACTGTGCTGTCAGAAAAGTGGGGACTCAACATGGAGTACTGCCGAGGACAGGCCTTGTTGAGCACAGGAAACCTTGGATCAGACATGAGGCATGTGTCTACTATCATATCCCAGAAGTATCCTTTGGCCATACGTACATCCAGCAGCACAGTTTCTCTGTACGCATGGCTGGCCAGATCCTCCCCGGATCTAAGTATTGCTCGCTGCGTCGTTGCCACAGAAAATATGTTGCAGTGGTTCTCTGCCGACACGCTCCTGCAGACCAAGCTGGAAGATATGATTGCATGGAATTTCCCACAAGATGAGCAGAAGGGAAGTGAGATGAGGGAGAAGCTGAGCAGTGACTGGGAAAGGAGCCATGACATGTTTGAAGTCGTGGCAGAACTTCTGGGAGTGATTGCGCAAACTTTAAATTGGGCGTTGAGGGATCGGGGAAGCGACTCGCAGCGAAGAAGCAAAGTCAGTCTTCTTTCCAGCATTGTCAATGATTTTGAATTTGTCTTCACTGTGGTGGTGTTAAAGAGTGTTTTGGGTATTACCAAAAGCCTTAGCCAGAGTTTTCAAGGCAAACCCTTGGACATGGTGTTGGCTGTGAATTCCTTGCCCGTCCTCCTGGCTTCCTTGAATGAATTGAAGAGAGATATAGATACCCACCACGCGATCTGGTTCAAAGAGTCTGTGACTCTTGCTGCGAAGTTACAGATCAGGTTGCTGCATACTGCGCTGCAGGAATCCTTAAGCAGCCATTACAAAAGAGCTGTGAGCCTGAAAGTGGTGGAGCACTCCATTGCTGAGGTGACAGAGCTCTTCTCGGATTGCAACCTGAGCACCGTGCGGTGTTTGACGATTGTGCCTTACGTCATGTCAAAAACAGAGGGAGGCTGCACAAAAGACGACATAGCCAGCATCTACAGAGAGGACCTTCCAGATGTCGGCTCACTGCCAAATGAATTGAATATGTGGATAAACAAATGGATGAGCCCCATAGCTGGGTATCTTCCCACCACTGTGCTGGACACCCTGAAGGTGTCTGACATCAGGTGCTTCAGCAATATCGAAACGCTTCTGAGGGTCTTGGTTGTCCTGCCATTCTCTCGGAAAGAAAGTACTTTTAGACAAGGGAAAAAAAACCTTCGAGAATTCATGCAGCAAACGAAAAGGTCCCTCTCTGAACTGTTTCCTCTTTAAAGGATTATTGCTTTGCCGTCGAGAGCCCACGTGTTCGCTAACTAGAATTACACTAGTGTGATATACTGCTGACCTACTGACTTAAAGCTTTGTAGACTTTAGATTAAAGCCGACTAGATTTCAGGATGTTTTTGTTTTTTTTCCTGTTTTCCCCCCCCCCCCTTCATTTTAATAAAGCAAAATGTTTACCTCCTGTATAACAAATATAATCTTTTCTTTCTATCTCGTTTCTTGCTTTTTATTATATTTTATGTTGAAGTGGAGGACTGCCTCACGGGACCAATGCATTGCCAAAAAATTGCCTGTGGTGGGCTACTAATGTTTGTGTGCCTTAAAGGTCTTTGTGCAAATTTAAATGTCAACCCTGATTTAAATGTATCTAAAAACATTTGGCAGATCTTTCAGGCTTAAAAGGTTTCAAGATCCATATGAACTTGAGTTACCATACCACAGAGGAAACCATTTTTTGAATCATGAATGGTATGATTATCTGCTTTAGAAATTGTTGCTGAAAAGCAAAACGAGCTTTCGCGTTTGTCTGCACAAACTACAATGCTTGTTTTTTTCCCCATCATGTCCTCAGAGGCACACATTGAAATGCTGTATGGTGTAGGTTTATGCTACTATTCCATTTAATCAGTTTTGTTGTAAATCAAGGGTTTAGGTTGCATTTGTATAAACACTTCTCAATATCCCCAAGAAGTAAGAATTCTTATATATCGGACAAATAAAAATAATTCAAACATTTCCCTTTCTTAATAATTGAATGTGCACTCGATACATTGTATGTGAAATAACCACCAGAGGGCACAGTCCCCTTTTGATGGGATCGCTGAACACAACTGCCATGTTTTCTAATGGAAACAGTGCCTCGTTTAGGTGCACTGCCAGCTGCGGATCCTTAATTGTTAAACAAAGCTGCCGTCTAAAGTGGTATTGCGCATTCTGTTCCCTCAATGTAGATGCTTTTGTTTCAGATGTCGCTTCCTGTAATGCAGAAGTACGATGCCCTTTTTGACTTAAGTGCAACATGGTAAATCATGATGTTGATATCTATATTAAAGTGAAGTCTTCAAATTTCATGTGGTTAATGTGCAGGTGCATGGTTATTGCAAAGACCCATTGTTGCTGGGGAATGGCCACAGTCTAACCCCTGAATGGGGTGCTTCTTTAGGCTGCGATAGGAGCTTTTACGCCACATCGAGTTGAGTCCTGATGTATCCCAGGAAGCAGCGCTGCTCCTTTCTTGGCCACTGGAGCTGGTGCTTTGGTACTGATTAGTATTTGCACTTGTCATAAATGCAATGAAGGGTAAGTGGGTGATAGGCATTGGGGAAGAATGGGGTCCGGCACTGAGTTTATCTCTGGAGGGTAAAAAAAAAAAGAAGAGAGACCCATTTTCTCGCTTACCTAACATGCAGGGATTTTATGCAGAGGGTTTTCTTTGTTGCATTTAATGATCATACTGACTGGGCCTATATGGACAACTTTGCGTTTTGTTTTTTTCCTCCATGCTTTGAAATTATTTAAAATATGTATTTTTACGTGATGCAGCCTTTTTGTGAGAAAGGGAGAAGCAGTAGGGAGTCAGACTCTATCTTTGTGAAAATAAAACGCTAGCCCCAGTAATGACACAGCCTGTCCTCACTGTACATACTCTGCCAACTTTGTTTTTGATGAACAGGAATGTTTTTTATTTTTTACAATAAGAATAAATTACAAAGGTCAGGAAGGATTCCAGACCTATAAACCTGTTCTGTCCTGTTACACAATGATTTCCCGTTTAATGAAAAGCGTATATTGGAAAGTGAATAGACTCAGCTGTGAAATCCATGTCACTCTATCAGTCAGCCCACTCAAACTAATGGCCAACCACACTTTTCCCCCCATGTAATAAATTCTCTTGTTATTATTTCAGCCTGTGAGCAAGATTTTTCTGTCCTCTCAGATGTCTCTCATAAGGGGAAGACTAGGTTTTGCCTAACGCTTATTTTCAAGCAGAACCACCACAAATTTCCTACCAGTTTCCTTGGCCTCCTGTGAACTGAAAAAATAAAAGCTGTTACACTTTTTAAAAATGTAGTCTGAATGTACTCCTTGTATTATAAACAATTCCTTCTATTATTCTACATACTACATTGTTTGATATGCCACATAGAATGTACATTTTCTTGAGGCACAAGGCATATAAACTGTTTATTCTAATAGGTTTAGCGCTGTTGTCGACAGATGAGTACATGCAACAAATGAAAAAGTTTTTTGGAGGTTGTTTTAGAAGTGGAATTTGTTTACTGTGAGTAATTCATGCTTCATTAATCTAAATGTAGCTCAGTTTTTTAAAAATTTGATTATTCTAGGGGGAATCTACTTGTAACCAGATTCTGATACCAAAGAGAAATACTGATGGAAAATGCTCTTCTCAGTGTGAAAAATGTGTCTGCGGTTTTTTGAAAATGGGTTTCTGCTTTGAGCATCCAGCAGGCTGCAGTCATATTTGCAGACTGGATTAGCAGTGGCCTGTCTCCGGGCCTCGCCTGCTTATGTGATGTCAATTGTTAGTATGGGTACCCCTAATTACCCAGTGTGGTCTTTTTGAATTCAAATGATCTGCAAATAAGCAATCTCAAAAAGCCTCTCGGATGAGAGCAGCGTCATTCATGCAAAACCCGTTAAGAAAAGGGTGCTGCTCGTCAATCCATCAAAGGACGTTTTTCTCTTTTGCAGTTACCAAGAAAATGTCTATTCATCTCCAATAGAAACTAAGAATTGCCAAAATTGGATTTCTGCTCAGATTTTCGGGTTGGAAGTCAAGGTTATGTACTGATGCAAGATCTGTGGCACTCTTTAATCATGTCCTCACCCAACTAGGATTGGACTACACTTAAGTAAAAGTAAGAAAGCTTTTTTCTTTTCAAGGTTTTTTTGTGGGGGGAAGAACGGTGGTCTCAACCAGGATTCAGAACTACCAACAAGTAGACCATTTGGTTTGAGTTATTATGAAGTTAGGTCATCCCTTTGGACCCAATTTTTTTTGTGCTTTGTGACCAATTATTTATTTTTTGGATTATTAATAATTAGCCATACCTGAACTTGAATGCTTTCCGGTTAAGTCCTGAAATAGTATAGTCTGACATCCCAAGGCTGGCAATGAATAAAAAGCGACTACCAGTTAGTGTGAGGGGGATTACCTTGTGATTTAAAATGATTAAGTTACTGGTTTGGCAGGCCTCTCTACCGCTTCATTTGGAACCTGGGTGTCTTCCACCCCCCAATGTATAACAGGGTTACAGTTCTCTGATCTTCCCTGTGCTAATGCTGCTGGAAAAAATGATAAGAAACAGATGTATTGGTGTAATTTATCTATTGTGCTCGGGAGCTGTGACATAACTGCTTGCCCTCGCGGCGTTCCCTCGCTGGGTGGGTGCAGGGAGGTGTCAACAGAGTGCATCGGAGGTAGCTCCGCATGGACTCTGCACATGACTGCAAGTCCATATGGTTCACCTCCGTCCTGCCTCTCCTTCGCACCACTTATCACACCCACTGACACACGGGCGCTCCTTGCTCTCCTCTTTCAGCAACACCTCGTCAGAAGTAATCTGGCCTTGTCCTCTAACGTAGAGGCCTTTTTTTTTGGGGGGGGGGGGGGGTGGATTGCATTAAGTA
>JAOVYW010000084.1:5381874-5403788 GCA_025775045.1 Hiodon tergisus | reverse complement strand
CCCCCCCCCCCCCCCCCCCCCCCCCCCCCCCCCCCCCCCCCCCCCCCCCCCCATGTCATGAAGTAGACAGTTAATCTAATATTAAACAAATCTTTTCCCCTTTTTCTCAGGGAGAGACAGAGTATATCTTATTGTTAGGCCCGCATGTCACCGTCCTGAGGTTAAAAGTTCAGAAGAGGCTAAACATAACACTTGTTATCTATTTGTGCATAGGACATTGAATTTTCTATTTGTTCTTGTTCGATTCGATCCAATCCCTGCTGTACAATTGGGTAAATAAAGTTCATTTCCACTTTCTCTCTCCTTTTTATTTACTTCTTTACCTATTTATTCGCGTGCATGTTTAATTCCTCAATACTATCCCTCTGTGTTTCTCACAGACTTGTGAACAAGATTAGTTTGTAAGTTCTTTCTTTGGCTTCGTTCTCCCACCTATTTTATCATTCAAAAGAGGAGAGATCAAACATGTACACCATCACCAAACATTGGGCTGGCAACCCGAAGAGTTGAAAGCCTTTTGGGGCAGCAGTGAGGTCAGTGTGAGCATTGTGTGTAAAGGAAAGATAAAAGAAGGCAACAGAGAGCTATTTTGTCTTCGTAATGGGTCTTTCATCGTACAAGGTGTGAAATGCGTGTAAAATGTATATTAGTCCCTGGAGGACAGAATGGCAACTTGGGATATGAGATGCACCGTTGTGAAACCTCTCTTGTCAATGTGAGAACAGGTTGTGCGGTATACGCCGCTATGACTGCAGTCAGAGCAGTTTTCTGATACTGAATGATTGTAGAATACATACACAATTACTCTTAATAGAAAGTTTAGAGACCTGAAATTAGGACAGAAAGGCCTTCAGTTCAGATGCCCTGAAGAATGCTGTGCTTTAGAATGATGGTAACAGGAATTAACATTTTGGGAAAGCACAATGCTATTTCTCAAAGCGACCCGGGATGTTCTAAGTTAAAATTATACGTTCTAAGTGATATGTTCTATAATTTTTCCACATACAACACTTTGTGGTTTGTAGTGTTCAGTAATAGCACTAGTAAATAACATATTTACTGATATATCTACCGTGTTAAAAATCAAATTTTAGAACACTATTTAACATTCTTCCTCTAATGGTATCTCTTGTTTTAGAGATACATGGATCTAGTATCATATATGTCTTTTTTAAATATAAAATTATAAATATGTGTTGCAAACAATATTTTTCAAAAATATTAAAACACACTAAGATTTAAATAATTAAAGAAAACTATCTGTTATCTGTTAACGGAATATTGAATCAGTTAACTAAATATTAAGACGCGTATACTTTACTAAAATGAAATTGAGGAAAGACACTTTTTTTGGTTTAGATATGCTATAAAATGGCCGATATATTAAAAATCTGTAATACAAATACACTAATATGTGAAGTGTCAGATAATATGATCATAGTTAAATACAAGCTATGTTTTCAGTATATTTCAAAATTTTGTGTTGAGTCATCAGAAATTAACAAGCCTAACAATACAATAATCCAAACCGACAACTAAGCATTGAAAAGTGTCAGGGGCTAATTAATATCACATTATACAAGCTTTATATACAACTAGCAAATGTCAAAGAAATCTAAACAATTTGCAAGCTCGAAGTCAGACAATGCAAAATACATTTCTAAAAGGTAATTTTGTTCAATTTCAGCATGTTCAATTTCTGCAAAGGTTCTCTCCAGTCGCTTTATTTCATCACAATTATTTTTGCTTAGATTACTCAAGAGTTTCTAGATTACAATAGTTTTGCTATGCAGTACAGAATTACAATGCACAGATGTTTTCATTCTTTAAAGGAAACATTGAAAACATGCCATTGCTAAGGTTACGTTATCATGCTTTTTAAATGGAAACTTCTAGCCAAACATTTGTGGTGTGCCATTATGTGGTGGAGCCTCTTAAGGACAGATAAAATAGAATCTATCCTTGCCAGTGATGTAATATCCGCTTCAAATAGGATCTGTTTCTCTGCATTTGATACTATGAGAGATTTATTCGTAACACCTGAAATAATAATTGTGTTACATCAAAAATCTATTTTGTCTTAAAATATAGGATAATACAGACATGAACTCTGGTTTTATTCTAATGGTGACAGTGACATCTCAAAGACATTAACAGATATGAATTGGTGGTCACAATCTGGATCTGTAAAAATTGATCTTAGTCTGCTTATCTACAGATTTATATTTGTAGGATTGTTTCCAGATGTAGCCGCATTCACAGTCAGTTAGTTATGACTGTTTAGCTCCATCTACATGGCAACAATAGAGGTAAATCTCTGGCGAGTGTCCCTGCTGTCAGCATGTATAACAGCCATGGACACCTACAGCTCTTCAAAAGAGATCAGGGTTGTTTTCACACCATATTTCAACTGCTCTTTAGCTATACATGAGGGAATCCTGTGGGGGTCCATAATAAAAGCCTATTGCCTCTTGCCATAAACCTATTAAGGAGTGCTAAACATAATTTAATACAATTCAAATACAATATTGGCAGGGATATCAAAGCTGGGTCACCGCAGTCATCCAAAAGGCAAAAATGTAATTGCCTGAGCATAATAATAGACACTCTCATTTGACATTTATTTAATGTTAACTAAAACATGTATTTTTTAGTTAACATTGTTAGCATAGGTAGTAGTTCTTATTGTAGTCCATTATTTTTTTAAATGTAGGAAGTCAATGCGCTGACTTGGGTTTTCTGTGTTAAAAGCAGGAGAATTAAAAGACAGTGATAAATTATTAAATGAAAAACAACTGCTCCATAATAAATTGATTATAGTATTGTATAATAAAATGTGACATGATTTAATGCTTTTTCACATAAATTGCTCCAGAATACATAACGAGTATGCAGAAATAATTCAATTACATTTTATTTCATATTATCGTTGATTGGATCTGACCACTATAATGTACAAATCATTTTAAAAATGTCCCCTATGGGAGAGCACTGAGATTTAATTATGGCATGATAAATTTCACGGGTCTTAGTAACGTTGTCTTCATCATGTTTCCTTGATTTGTTCACTTTATTCAATTTGCTCAACAGCGATGGAAATCAGAGGTTACACTCAAAGGTGTTGAGGCACATAAAAATGCCTTAATTTATTATAAAATGCATACCATAACAATGATCCGCAGCTAATAAAATGGTTGGAGCCTCTCTGGGAAAAGACAGAAATTACTCAGCTAAGTGTGGCAGGCCAGGCAGCTTCAGTTAATAATTTGCCTGACACCATCACAGTTGAAGAGCCTAACTACAGTGAAGCCAAAAAAACAAAAACAATAAGGATGTCACCATGTCTAGAAATGTGTATGTTCAAACCTTGTGTTTGATTAATGCATCATTTGAGAAGGGTCAAATAAACAGTTTCACAAGTTTTGTTGTTTAACAAATACTAAAACGCATCTGTGGAGAGGTGGTCTTAATATTTGGTTAAATTCTAGACACACCAAATATTACAACCAAATATCTGACAATTAATGACAATTATAAACGTGAGTGCGCGTGTGTATTTGTAATGTCAATATATCAGTATTTTTTACTGGCACATACACAAAATCACTTTTCATTCTTCAAATTTCCAAATACAAAATTATTGAAGCATAGAGGCATGAAGGTTGTTTCGGGAAAATTTAATTCTTGAACATTTGGATCTGGGAAGAATACTTCAAGGCTGGGCAGAGAAAGGAGGGGGGTGAGGTTGGCCACTGACAGTGAGGAAATCTGTAGGGTTTTTGGTACAGTGAGCGTGCGTGTCTAACGCTGAGACATACAGCCACGCTAGTGAGGAACCCAGGGAAGGGATGAAAGAGGGCACTTCACTGGAGTCCTGAATGAGTTCCAGGACAGCCCGGACTTTCATGGGAGGGCTCTGACCCAGGCCCTTTCAGACACAAGTCCCCTAGGTGAAAGGTGAGTGGCTTTGTTATCCACTGGTATGTCTCCAGACTTTTGATATTGCTCTGATCTTCCTGAGATAGGAGACAATGGATATGCATTGATGTTGGAAATCCCTGTTGCTTCCAAACATTAAAACTCTGTATTGGTGCATTTTAGCCGCTTTTGAGTATGGTGCTGAAAATGAAGAGGCACCCCTCTTCAAGTCACGCACATACACGCATGCACGCAAGCACATACACACAAATAAAATAAGTACAATAAGTACAAATGCAGTAAATATTTCCATGGGGTTTAAGTGATCTGTAGTATGCAGGGTGCCTGCATCACAATGCTCATGAGGTCATGGGGATAACGACTCCTATGACCTGATGTAATATAAAACGTTAATGATATGTTTTAATGTAATCTAATTGTTAAGAGCCAGATGACAGAGTTTTAACACTCACTTACTATTGACTGAAAGTAATATCTTTTCAATGATCATTCAGGTAACTGGTCACTCATTCTAGAATCTGCGGGTTAGGGATCCTTCCAAAAAAACACTGCTTTGGCTTTTACTGTCAGAAAGTATCCACAGTCAAAATGTAGTTATCAGTGTAGCTTATGTTTTATAAATTGTAATGTGTATAGAATAGTACAAAATAGTATAACATAATTATTATAAGTTCTGAGAACCACATTTAACTCTGGAAAGGTTTTCTTTTGGTTGTGACAAATATCTGATAAGTAAGCCTTAATCCAGAATTTGCTAGCAATGTTTTCTTTTTTCATGTATTTATGTTTGATAGAGAATCATGTTCAGCACTTAGATGGAGCAACAAGATAAGAAAAACCGCCACATTGGATGAAGGAAGTATGCAATTTTAAAGCCTTGACCGGAGTGTTCTCCGAGCTGTCCTCTAGCCCTGTGAAACTTGTCTGTCTGAGGCTTGTTTGTTTTTAGATGGGTATCTTTTACAGTGGCATCATTACACCTAACATAACATCACTTATGTTGCTAACATGTTAAAAGAATATACATTATATTATTACACATGGTTTTCTATCATGTTTATAAGGAGCATGCGGTGTGTGTGTGTGTGTGTTTGCATGCTGTAGTCATGTGCGTGTTAGTCTTTCATGTCAGCAACCTAAAAATGTGTCATTTTTACTGATGTGTAGTAATTACCGAAAATTACTCTTTTTTGCTAGTTTGAACCAAAACATATATTTGGACTGAATCTGCTAGATTGTGTAATATAATAAAGAATGACAATTAAACAGACCTCTCTTTGTGAGAATAGCTGCTTAATAAAAGAACATAGTCCATTTGAAGCCGACCTCACAAGTTCATCATTAAACCCATTCTACTTAGTATTTAAATGCTTATAGCATATATTTTTGTCACATAAAAAGTACATTATGGATTACAGACATGTCTTTTGGACTGTCCTTCCGAAGGAGAAACTTTAAGGAAAAAGGTAGTATAATATTTTAATTAGGCATATCATTCTGTTCTCATTTCATTTCTATTAACAGGTGAGACTGGATGTAGGCCTCACTTTCCAAGACATGCTTGATAACCTAGCACAAAGAGTTTTTTTTAAGTTACTGTTTTTTATTTTTGACCATCGGTGACTCCTAGGCTACATTCTAGAAGCCACACAACCTTATATTGGATTTTTTTGAAGAGTAACTTCATCTTTGCACCTTGGTGACAAGTATGAAGAGACTGCTTTTTATTTATATTCATGTTTTATCCATTAGTCAAATATTATATTCACTAAAATGTTAACTGAGACATGTCAACACAGTGCCATCCATTACCATTTGATTCAGTTTACAGACGTTTTAAATTTATGGCCAGTCGCATGTGCTCCGGATTGTCACAGTGTTTACTCCTCTTGTTTTACAAAAAAAATCCTCAGAAATGATAGTTATAGGCTAAAGTTCTAAGTAAAACTATCCAGAGATAGTAGCCGACCATAGTCTGATTCTCATCCAAGTACTTTCAACTCTCTTTTAAATTAAATAATCCAGGGAATGCATTTCTAGTTTGTTTATTACTGTGATTTTAATCAGATAGCTTAAAACACAAGGAATGTTATAAGTTTGAATTTATCCTTTTTTGCAAGTTTGTGAGTATTCCTTCTCTGGAATAATACAAAATCAATAAACAGTTATTTTTTAAGTTTTCCGTTGATATTCTATCGATTTTAATTATCAGCCTATGCTGATGTTCCTGTCTACCAGTAATGCTTTGTCCACAATTGAAATGGGAACGTTTTATAATCTACTCTCTCTTTACGCCAGACAACATCGATGCTCATGCGTCTTTCTATGTGATAGAATAAAAAAAATTATATTTCAATTTTTTATGATTTTACATCATAAGTCAACTAGATCTGTTGAGACGATGTGGTCAAAAATAGTATACTACTCAAAACTACTACTAACACTATTACTACTACTACTACTACTACTACTACTACTACTACTACTACTAATAATAATAATAATAATTTTGACTGTAGCCTACTCACACAATTTTCCTTACACTCGAATTTATTTTTCTTTAAAACGCCAAACGCAGAATTTCTTATTATTGGCGTAAGGAATAGTCTATCGTACAGCGGCGTGGTAAATCCATAATCACATATTCAACGCATTGAAAATTAAATATCAAATCTAAGTATGATAGTTAAACCATGCTTTACTTAAGTATCTTATCTATGCCCCGAATTGATGTATTACGTTTATAGTAGGATTTATGATAAACAAGTTTCATATATAACCGAAAAAAAACATTTCGCAAAAGAACGACAATGAACGTATAGATTCATACTACTAGAGGCAGTTTCTAGAAAACGGTACGGTTTTCATAATTAATGTGCAGTTAATTAAATAAGGGAGAGGGTTGAATAGCTCCATTGTCTTACACGTTCAAACATAATTTCACTATTAAGTTTTGTTTTCCAAATAAAATCGCAAAAAGCAGGAAAAATACCAGAGTTACTGGAAAACAGCAAAGGGAAACAGTACTAATGAATAATTGCAAGGTTTTTTGAAGAGTAGTGTGCGCGGTCCTTTTTTTTTTATTGCGGAGAGAGCAATAGGCCTTCAGATTTATCCGCAAGAGATCAACAGAACCGAAAGCCAGTTTAATAAGAAAAGCACATGCTGAAACTAAATGTAATCATTACAATTATCACAGAAATATAATTGAATAGCCCTTATAAATCCTCACTGAATCTCCACCGAGGCGTTACCAGCCGATAATAATTATTATTTTATGTTAATGATGATGAGAAACATTGTAATCATTCCAGAAAGTTTTTTTCCCCCAAAGGTTTTTGAGCCTAAAGGGATATAATAGTTATAATAATTATTTTTATTATTTAACATATGTTCCTTCTATTTTGTTTAATGGACAACGGAAACAAAATGGGAAAAATAAACTAAATCTTAACTGAAATACTGCCTAATAGATCACTTGGATTAGACTACTTCGGAAGCCTAAATCCCGTACACTTTGTTATGCTAATTACGACTGACATCACAGCGAGATCAAAGCGGTTCAGGGTGCATATAAGTTGTAGCTGCAGCTTTACCGTGAGTTCAACACATTCCACAGGAGGGCTGCAAGCTCGGGAGAACCTTGCTCCGCACTCGTAGAGCGAACTCACTATCAGTGGACAGCTGAATGATGCTTTCAGCTTCTTCGGAGCCGCGTCAACCTAAATATTGTGGATTTACAATCATATTGTGATGACGGACCATCAATAAAAGGATACTGTCTTGAATATCACAGCGGGAAATAACAAAAACAGAAAGAGGTAAAAAACGTATATATTACTCAGTAATTGATAGACTGTTTCAAAAGACGTGCTGTAAATCGTAAAGAAGAAATTCTGTGTTCTGTTTGATATATTGTAATGCAAACTTTTTCAGAGAAGAGGTGAATTAGAGAATATAATATTACAAATAGGCTATAAAGCCTATTGGAACAAACCCGCGTCCCTGTCTAAAACATAATAAAATCAGGACTTGCATTAGCCTTGGTAAGAGAGTGTGCTCCGCTGAACCTGACCCAACGAGCTTGTATTTTATTCAGATTTTGATTTTGTCTGTCATTATTTAATAATGCTTTCAAAAGTTCAAAAGAATAATTAATAATACTAATAACAAGAACGCCTCAATCGTGGGGAGTAGATGGGTTGTCTATGTGATTTCGACTCATGAACTAGCAGAATAATGATAAGAAATAATACTACTACTTCTACTACTACTACTACTAATAATAATAAAATAAATATTATTTTGTTGTGGCTAACAACACACACATTTTTAATAAGTCTATGGTTTTACAAATTTCTATTAAATTATATGATCAACCTAACACCCAGTGGTGTTACGTGTGCGAGAAGCAATGGCAGAGATCTTTGCTTATAAATCCGTTGTTTTCGCATAGTAAAATGCGTGAGTACCGAGTGATTAAACGAGTCATCTTAATTCATCGTTAAACTCGACAGGTGAGGTGGAAGGAGCTATTACCGGATTGTAATCTGGATATCTGGATCGTACTTTTATTAAGGCTTGAGTTTAAGGTTGATTAAGTAGGCTATACAGACTTAGAGACACAAGTGTGTGATATTTTACAGAGCAACAGGCTCTCTCTCTCCCTCTCTATCTTTTTGTCTGTATCACTATTTTAAAAATATACAATATCTCACCCGGAATACGCAAACAAATTCGTATGAAACGTCGCAGTTAAATGCTTAGTGCATTGGACCATGACCTACGGAGAACGTTTGATTAGCGGGGAGTTCATATTGTTGTTGTTTTTCTTTTAACCTGAGAAATAACCCCGTTGCAGATCTGCCTATATTGAACGCATAGGCCTACCAATAGACAAAATAGACGATTATTAGACATTGCGAGAATTAAACGAAACATAGACCGCAACTGGATTATTAGCCTATCTAGGCATAAGCAAATAATGATATTTGTTGAAAAGTAGATTGCAAAGTGTGTTAATGCAGACTTATATAATAAATTATCAATATTTAAAAGTAGTGTGTGCTTGAAAATAACAACAATTTAACATTTAATATTGATACTGATTCAATTAAATCGCCGTGCTCGTGCTATTTGTTCCGGCGATGTGGTGGATATATAAGTAACGCATATAACTTTTTATTTCTTTAACTGCAGGGTCCTCTCGACAGAAAGTGATATTTTTCTTTAATACAGCGGAGGATATAGTGTGATGGTCGCTGGCTTTTGATTTCACCTCGGAGAATAGACAAGTCAATGACATTGCGGGCCTCTCTGTCCCATTCGAGTTGGACCGCCATCATGAAAGGAGCTTTTCACCGCCTGTCATTTTGCCTGTTCTTGATCCTGCTGCTGTCCGAGCTCTGCACCGGCATCAAGTGGCTGTAAGTATATCTATTTTTAAAAAATATTTACACAGGTGGAGTGGCCCTCTCCCCTTTCTTCCCGATCAAGAGCGGTGCTCTGCAGGGTCAAATTTACTCAGCTTTGAAACAGAAGCAAAGCATTACCCTTGTCTGTACTTTTTACAAGTAATTTACATTTGGTTATTTAATCCATTGTTTGACTGCCGATTCCGGAACTTTAATAAGTAGCCATTTGGAAATCCAGTGCATCCCTACTGAATGACTGCTAGAAGATTTGAGGACTGACACAGAAAAAGGGTTGGGTATGAGGGTGCTATGCAAATCTACAACTACAAACAATTTTTTGCCAGGAAGCCATGAAATTCACACAATGAACTCCATTTAACGACAATTCACAGACAAATAAAACTGGGTGTGAAACAGACCTAACTTGAAGTGAATCTGCTTTGCCTGAGCTACGTTGATGTTGAAACAAGTACATTTTCCGGCACACCACGAAAGGGTGTTTTCAGCTAGCGGGGCAGCAGGTTTAAATGAGACAAATGAGTGTGCCGATGACCCAATGTAAAACAGATGCGGCAATAAACACCTGTTTGAACTGGGTAACCATGGGGCGAGACACTTCTCGACATGGGCACATCATGGCTGTGGTCTTAATCTGAAACAGGCCGAATCATATGGCACAATCGGCGGATGAATCAGTGTTCTGATAACTAATGTAGTACAGGTCACAACTGCCTGGTTTTGTCCACATTGATGCATGGAAAAACTTTGAATAAATACTCCGGTGGTTTTTTAATGATGTGTTTAATTCCCTGTGTCTGCCAGGCCATGGGCTGAATTGTCTTAAATCCAGAAACCCAAACATTCAGTTTGACACCATTTTTAAGTGTTTAATTTAAATATGAATAATGTGTCCAGATTTTTTTATATTATATAAATTATAAAATGTTATTATTCCAAAATTTAAATATGTATTTTTTTGATGTGAAAGGAAATCGTTTTGTTATTATGTCAGAAGTTATAAATAGTTATAATAGTTATAAATATTAATTCATATATATTATATATATATCTCTGTTATTCTTTTCCTTTTGTCTGGTTTATTAATATCTATAGCACTTTAATTTGTTCTCATTAAACAAAATATTTCTATAAATATTTATATCTAGTATAAATTATATCCAATTATATTTTATTTTTCATCCAAAAAAAGGAAACAAGCACATTGGAGACTAGAACACCGGTAATATACTGCTAAGGAAAAGTGATTTCTGTATATATTTGTGTGTTTGTTTGTTCAGGGCTCTGTCGCGAACACCCTCCTCTCTGCACGTCAATCAAACACAGCACTGCAAGCAGCTGCAGGGCCTGGTCTCTTCGCAGGTCCAATTGTGTCGCACCAACCTGGAGCTTATGCACACCATCATCCAGGCTGCTAGGGAGGTCAAGAAGACCTGCCAGAAGACTTTTTCAGATATGCGGTGGAACTGCTCTTCCATAGAGAAAGGGCCACAATATCTACCTGACCTTGAAAGAGGTAACACTATCTAAAGTTTCTGGGACTTGTTTAATTGTGTAAGGAAGGTTAGGAGCCTCACTGGCAACCCTTGGTGGTTTTTATGTGTATGGCGAAACATGCCATACTAAAGTAGCCTTTATTTATTGTGCTACGCTGTGTGAAGAAGTCACTCTCTCACCCAGTCACCAGCCTCCCAACTTCCTGTCCACAAAGCCTACTGTTAGAGCTGTATTGAAGTGCTCTGTCTAAGAATGCCTGGCTTCCTGTTTTAGTGTGTGGGATTTCTTTGGGACACCTCACAATAGTCCCCATTCTCCATGGGAGAAATTGTTATGGGTTGTCAGCGGCTCAGAATGCCCTTTTCTTTTGTCGTTATCTACTCCTATTTTTTTTTTTTACCTTTTCTTCCCACCACAAAGACTTTTACCAAGTCTCTCTTGTCCTTGCAATTTGTTATATTTATCTTGAATAAAAGTGAAATATGGCTACCTGAATATCTGACTCTTATGTCAAATAATGAATTGACCTTTGATGAGACCTTATGGTTGAACATTTTTTCCCCATAACTCACTGGTGATATGCTTATGCTATGCTGTTTGACTAATGCTAGTTTCGACCCACTAGTCATGCCAGACTTTTGCCAAAGTTTCTGCTGGAGCCCATCCTTCTAGTTGAATGCGTTTATCTTCTTAAAAGTCGACCTGCCAAGAGTATTTCTCCTGTGCCAGAATGACCGATTGCCATGACAGGTTTTTCTAAGTCTGGGTGAAGTTATAGAGCTACTACAAAGGCCTGGCTTCCAATCAAACAGACATGAGAGATGACTGGATGACGCCTGGAGAAGACGGTTCCCATCTGTCAAGCATTTAAATATGCTTGAAAGGCTCTGTCAGCCACAAGTGGTCTGTGTCTAGGGGCGCCTTTGATGTATCTCAGTCCTGAGTCAAGGTGTACTTCTTTTGCGCTCATCATCAATTCTTTACAAACATTGCAAACACTTCACTTTTAGTCAGGTCCTATATCTCCAGCCACCAGCTATTCCTGTGTGTAGAAGGTGGGCTGCCAATTTACCATGTTGCATTACTTTCTAGGCCTCTAGAGAAATCAGTGACTTCCTGATTTTCTGGACAGGTGAGCACAGGGTTTTCCTGAAATAATTTATGTAATGAAATACTTTGTAGGTACTCGAGAGTCTGCGTTTGTGTATGCCCTGTCTGCGGCCGCCATCAGCCACACCATCGCCCGGGCCTGCACGTCTGGAGACTTGCGCCTGTGCTCCTGTGGGCCCATCCCAGGCGAAATCCCTGAGCCAGGATACCGCTGGGGGGGCTGCGCTGACAACCTGCACTATGGCCTTGTTATGGGATCCAAGTTCTCTGATGCCCCCATGAAGATGAAGAAGTCTGGCTCTCACGCCAACAAGCTCATGCACCTGCACAACAGTGAAGTGGGCAGACAGGTATTTTTCCCATCATTTTATCATTAATTAGTAACAAGAATATTCGTATTGATTTTTTAAGCAAGCACTCTTATCCTTATGTATCTTACTTATCTGGGACTTTACCTGTTTATACAGCTGGATTTTTACTTAAGCAAGATACCATTTTTACACCTGGATACGCAAGCAAGCAGCAGTTCCTGCTGTACTGCTGTGTTCTAATGTCATCCAGTGTCAAGTGATGTTTATCTTGTGCAGGGAAATCAATGTTCAGTACATAGGAAAGGTAGAACCTCATACAAGTCTATATCAAGTTGGCGCAGGAAAACTTTCTTGGTCTCTCCTGTGTTTGATTAGCTTGTGTTTCCCAACAGGCCCTGCGAGGCGCCGTGGAGATGAAGTGCAAGTGTCACGGCGTCTCTGGCTCCTGCTCCATCAGGACCTGCTGGAGGGGTTTGCAGGACCTGAAGGATATCGCCATGGACCTGAAGACCAAGTACCTGTCTGCTACCAAGGTGGTGCACCGCCCCATGGGCACACGCAAGCAGCTTGTCCCCAAGGACCTTGACGTCCGGCCCGTGAGGGATAACGAGCTGGTATACCTTCAGAGCTCGCCCGACTTCTGCACCAAGAACGACAAACTGGGCTCTGTCGGCACTCAGGACAGGTGAGCAACTTCAAACTTTTGGGCAGTATTTTTAATGGTGAGGAATGAGGAAATAACTTACCCTATGTAGACTTGATCAGGATGTTTGTTTAATTTACCCCTCCCCTTCCCAAGTGGCATCGTTTGCCTAAAAGCTTTGATAGAACAACTGTGTTCTAAGTTTGTCCTATCTATGGTATGTTTGTGCACGTGTCACTGATATGGCTATTGTGAGTTTGTCCAAGTGTCGTATGCGTTGTGGCAGTTATCAGCCTGCGAGCGTGTGAGTAATGGAGTTATTCTCAGGCTGAACATGCTCAGCTGATATCAATTAGACAGTATGTCATTGAGGGGAATGGCTCGGAGTTCAAAAGACCCAGTAAATTTACCAAGAGTATTTTATTAGGAAGTATGTTTTGAATAGAGCTTATTGGATCATTTCATTTGATGCATACCTCGATAATGCAGGCTGTTTGGGCTTTTATTTCTGAGGTAAGCGTCAGTCAGTTCTGGGAAGGATCTGGAAGGTCAGATTCTGGAGATGAGCCCCAAACATCTTAATCTCATTGGATTTGTTCAGTTTGGCTGCCTTAATTATTTTTACCACCTACACCATGTGATTTTATTTTTTGCGAAAGCACTCGCAGCCTCACTGCCCTTTCAAATACGTCTGCTGTCAGATTGTAGACTGCTCCCACAGCTGCTGCAAGTTTTCCACTGTGAAGCAATTGCGTTCGACAGATCCACTTTGAATAGGCCATTGTAATTTGTATATCTTTCTATTTTGTTTTTAACTGCACCACTGTCATTATATGGACGTTCTCATAAGATTTCAGTCATGGTTTATAAAGAAAAGCTGTTTAATTAGCAGAGAGTGAAAACGGTTTAACAGCAATGTGTATCAACAGCAGATTATGCTCTCCGGTTTGGAATACTTCACTTTCTGTGTGTTGTTTGCAGGGACCATGTTTCCCATTGGCTCAGCAACTTTCACTTAAACTTTAGGTTTACTGGGTTAGTACTATATGCACAAACATAAGAGAAACATGCGCTAACCTGAATGTCACATCACACAGTATTAACCCAGAGATATATCCCGGAGCCATGCATATCATGTGCACTTACTATGTCTAATGCGCCCACTTTTACGAATGGATAAGATATCTCACGTGTGGCCACATGATCTATATTTAGTATTCCACGTGGAGTCACATGTCTCATGCTTTTGTTGTCATTTGTCATCATTAGGACAGTGATGTGTGATGTGTGGTGCTGTCGTTTTGGGGGGTACGAAGGAAATTATGCTGCCCCAATGGGTACACATCTGTAATCCCCATAATTCCACTTGAAAGTGAGCTTATCTAAGGACATCGGTGACATCGCTGTAGAGATTTATTTTTTTTAATAACAGGAAAAAGAAAAAAGAAATAAACTTTGAAACTACTGCTTGAAAATTCAGGGGGTTTGGTAGTAAGGAGGATAAAGCTGGAAGAACCAATGCAGACTAAAATTACCCCAGAACTGAAGTTAAAGACCAATATAAAAATAAAAACAACCAAAAGAACCTTGAACTGCTTTTAGGGCTACGGTTATGTGGGCAAGGAGAGAAAATATTCAGCTACCCCTTACTACCAAAAAGAAACTTTCTCTTGTTCTGCAGAAAAATCTTCCTAGCGTTTCTCTCAGCATTCAGGGTAATTTGGGCCCCTGAGTTGTAAAACAATGTGCAAAGTAGAGAAAAATGTTATTAAAGGTGGTAGTCCCCTGTACATTAAATATGAAGACTAAACTCTGGGGCTGTTTTCAGCTCTGGACATATGCTCTCAGTCTGTGGTGTTGCTCAGAATTTAAACTGTAGTAATGCTTTGACTTACGAGCCAAGACATCAAGGTAAAGACTACAATGGGGTGAAGGGGAGACTACATTCAAATGGCAGCAGTCTTGAAGGAAACTGTCAACAGGAGTCAGATGCATCGTGGGGACTTGGGTATTATGCCTGGTTCCCTGGGGCGTCCCTGTGGCCCTTGCAGCCTTTGACATTGTCTTCTCGCCTCCCCCGACCTGCAGGCAGTGTAACAAGACCTCCAACGGCAGTGACAGCTGTGACTTGATGTGCTGCGGCCGGGGTTACAACCCGTACACGGAGAAGCTGGTGGAGAGGTGCCACTGCAAGTACCACTGGTGCTGCTACGTGACGTGTAAGAAGTGCGAACGGACCGTGGAGAGATACGTGTGCAAATGAGGCGCCCCCTTTCCATCTCGCTGTAACCTCCTCACAGATAACCAAAGCACTATGTACCAAGAAGGCTTACTTTTGTCTTAAGCTTCAGCGTGTATATTTTGACGAGAACGTTTTTGTTTATTGTATTTTTTTAAATTTTGATTTCGTAATTGTTTTTCGAAAAACTCTGCCCCAGCCTGGACTTTTTGTTTTGTTTACGAATGTCGACATTGGGTGTTATGAAAGTGCCTGTTGGTCACGTGGAGACCACCGTCCTGGAGGACTTTTTGCGGATGTGCCCACCCTCCCCACGTTTGGATGTAAAAAAATAATCTATTTTTCTTATGCATTTACTAAAGAAATTATATTGGAATCCTGGAGGGAAGCCTCCCACGTTTCTGTGCCTCGTTGGAGTGGCAGTTTTAGCCGTGGACTGATATTAACTCCAGATAGAACACTTTGGAGCCATTCTGGAATTCTAAGATTTTTGAGAATCTGGGGGATTATTAATTGAAAACAAAGGAGAGTGAAAGAAGGTGCTGAATATGCAAAGTGAAATGCTGTCAAATGCTGTCCCAGTTGAGGAACTTTAAATGGCTTGTATTAAAAGTCTGGGCATGCATGGTTTGGAGTGCGGAGGCAACTTTTTAATTGTGTACCGCCAGCAAAGGACAATAGACGAAGAGTGTTTTGCATTGTTAAATTTCCTGTAACAGTAATGCAGGTAGCGCAAGGCTAACTCCTCAGAGCATGTCAGCAAAGTAGGCCTTTAGGATTCCCATGACACTGTATTAAGAACCACTTTTGTGTGGGTGTACATACTGTCTTTTGTATGCTGAATTAAAAAAAATATTTATGAACTAATTAAAGAATCTTTACCAATTATGCAGATGTAAAATCATGTTTTCCTTTATAACTCCTAAACAAAATAGCAAATTAAGTCAATTATAGTCAATTATTTGCATTAGCAATACGGTTAACTTAAAGTTATAGGGTCGCTTTCTGCTGAGGTAGCCTGTTTTTTGTATTTTGATGCGGTTCTCACAACATACAAATAAACTTATTTTTGTAGGCAGGAGTAGAGGCTTTGCCTAGCGATTTTGAAATCTTTTGGTGACATTCAAAATCTCTGGTTGTGCAATATCAGTGATAGATTGTGGAAATATACCATTGCCAAGGGAAAATCTAAGCAGGGGGTATGTTTTTTAGATTGCAGTTATTATCGCTTTAGGGTTGGGTTTTGTGGCCAGGGGTTGTTAGTAACAGTCAATCATTACAAATACATGTTTCCCCTCTCACTGTACATTTCCCTCTAACACAGTTTACATTGGTACGTTTTTAAAGGCAGGTTTCAAATGATCTTTGAAAATATGACAAGAAGAAATCGAAATATCCCCCTGCCACATTACTATTGATTTAATCATAATATTAATAATCTCAGAATTAATGTTGCAATTTGTGTTGGCATCAAACACACTCCTCTATCTTGAAAGACTCAAACGCAACTTCTCCCCTGGGATGCGTAAGGGACAGGACCACTACCTCTGTGCAGGTGAGAAGAGGTCTCACTGCACACAACCCTGCCTGTCGACAGATTCAAGAGCCCCTCTGTCAGTGGCATTCCTGCTGCCCGCAGCTGGCCCCAAGCTTTCGGCAGTGGTGGAGGACGTTTTTATTTTTGGGGGGCTGGGTGGGAGTGGTCTCTCGCTGTCAGTTGGATGGGTCGCAGCCACCAGCAATTTGGGTGACACTGCCCTGTTGAGTGACGAGACACAAGCTCCCTCTTAACGCAGGCGGAAGTGATATATACTGACATTCTGAATTCTGGGTTTTTAAAATCGTCTATAGGCATTTTAAACAGCATGCCATATTATAATTCAAACTATAACAGAAGGTGATAGAATGATATTATATAATTTTCATTGTTAAACTCACCCATTTATTAGACATTCTAAATTGAATCACCTTCTGTGTAGAGTTGCAAGGTACAGCCGATTGTCATGCAAACATTATGTAAGGCTACCTGACAGTTAATAATAACACACCTCAAATAAAGCTTAGTTAAATATTTTTTGCAACGTTTTCATTCAATTTGATTTCCTGAATGAGTATTTCATAAATCTATGTATAAAACTACAAGCCATGTGAAAAACAGATCTGGAAAGACAGGAAGTAAAGCAAGTTGAGAAGAAAGCTGTATAGAGGAAGATCCCATTTGCTGAATCTCACACTGGCAAGCCATAAATGTGATGTGCATGTCGAGAATGCAAAAACAGGAATGGTGAGAGTGTAGGAGATGTCTTCTGCTTCTCTCCCCACCAAACGACACATTTCCTTAATCAAAATGCAGCTTGTCATTGAAGTACCAAAGCTCAAGTATTTATATATCACAAATTTTCTTCCTCCATCCACTTAAAAAATATATATTTCAAGGATTTAACAGTACCTGATCAAAAACAAAATACTTACAGAGAAAAAATGTGACCATGTTTTGATAACTTGATTACCCCCTTAACCACAGTGCTTTAATTTAAACTTTGAATGACCCCTCTTCATTCAAATGCATAAGATTAAAACTGTACACTCATGTTTTGTATTTACTGTATCCTGCTTGGTCACATATTTTCTCAAGCATCAATAAATCTTTGTAATACAATATTCATGCATGTAGTACATTTAAAAAACTTACTGATTGATAGCATTGATTGAGGTTAGATACACAAGCTAAGATAGCGCTCATCCTTGTGTTCCTTGAGGTGTTAAATGGATAAGATGTCGAAAAATATGAGCAAAAATACAGCTTCACTTTTGCTAACAGCTAATTCACTTAGGGCAATGCTCCAAGCTGATCAAATCCTTGTTTAAAATAAAATAGAATGGAACCTCGATTTTGTAATAATTCTTGGTGGGCAGCCTGCAACTGTTACTCTTCGGGTACTGGGAATTACCCTAAGAGAAAGGGGACTTTAATGGACAGCAGTGAAACTGCAAGGTTAATGTCGGTGCACATAGAACACTGACCATTTAATGAAAATCAGCTTTGTGCGTGCCGCAGTTCAGAGGTTGGCCCGTGAATGGGGCAGACAAAGAATTTGACTTGAGTGGTAAAGGTATTGAGATGTACTGACCCGCACTGTAAACGCACTATAGTGGCCAATGCCTCCCGTGTCTCTGTAAATAGCCCTTGTAGCATGTGCAGTAAAAACGGTCATATCTGAAGCTGTTAAATTGTTTCCTATGGCTAGTTGCTAGGGCACAAGGAGTTGCTAGGGCAAAATTTGATGAAAGGAAAGCAACATCCCAGTCACAGGCAGGTTCAGTGGACAAATCACCATCTGACATATTTTGGAATAACTAGATTACTTTTATACAGAGACTCTTTCAGGAAAGGCCCAAAAGACAGTTCGTTTGAAAGTCAGAAAGTGTCACATGAATAAATAAAATAAAAAACATCTTGTTTGTGTTCAAAAGCATTTCCATATTTTTGTTTCATTGAATTAAGTTTCTTGTGGTTTTTTAATGCATGTAGTTTATTGTAACCCATGACTTTAAAATACATTCCTCTTGCTCTACATAATTATCATAAAACAAATAAATCAAATGATGATATTCTACTGAAACAAATCTATTGTTTTAACAAACGCTATTATGAATTTGATTCTGCACTGGTCATTGGCCACATTAGAAGAATGCATATCCTTTCCAAAACACATAAAGCAGCATAGAATATCTTTTTTACCGAAAAAAATGCAGTCGACAACGTCCTCAGACTTTAGCCAAATTTGTGCACTCAGGTTTTTAGCGTTGGAACTGCCAGAGAGGTGGAAAGAGAAAAGTAAGAGAGGCAGGGAAGTGCAGAGATAAAAGAGGCACGGTTAGGGCTCTGGGAAAAGTAAACAAATGGGAATGTAATCAGAGCGAATCAGCACAAAGGAGAATAAGGCTGAGGAACTGTAGAGAAGAAAAATAGAGTGAACTAATTGATATTTCTGGGGAGAGCCAGCTCACTATTTAAATAGGGATGGTGCTCATTAAGGGGCATTGTGTGCCAAATTGGCTTATGTCAACGGTGATGACAGCTAATATGTTTCCTGTAAAAATTGAACTTTTTCATTTTGAAGGTAATTTGAAGGTTTGATTACATGGCTAATTCAGATCATTGCATTAGTGTTTTGTTTTACTAGCTGTCCTGCTTCCATGCTGTTTTTCAATCTGATATACAAAAATAAACTGGCTGGATGTTATTACCACACTCAACAATGATATCTACAGACCTTGCCAGCGCTGGCCAATACAATCAGCTCGTTTTGAGTTAAGGTACTGTTCGTAAACTCAGCTAAAGGCCAGGATCAGCACTGCCTTCAAATGGCCATGGCCCAGTAAGCGAAAGAGTAGAAGATTGGCATTTCCTCAATCTGTATCATTTACTGTTTTACTATGTATATATTTGGCAACGCATGTGTAAGAGTTGGCCTGTCCTCATCTATAAAACAGTCCCTTTATATGGTGTGATATGTATTTAATGGTTCTACTAAATTGCTTTTTTTCTTTTGACAGTTAAGCATCCCTGGTGCAACCTTTCTATCTTTCCCGTTTTGTAATACTGGATCTACTTAAAGTCTAGCACTTGGAAGAAAAAGAAAAAGGTTTTGTTAAGATTACCCGTCTTCGGAACCGCTACCACAAATGATGTTCCTTTCTGAAAACCTGAATCCAACTGTACAAAAAGCTATGATTCCAAAGCCATGAGGCCATAGGCACTTTTATGGGCCTCAAAAATATGCAAGAACCCGCCTATTAACCTACAATCTGGCTATAAACTGCAGTGAACAAATCAGAATGCGAATCAGGAAAATACGATTTTCATGAGGAATCAGCCAGGAAAATATGTTTAAGGTGAGTTAAGCAGTGGTCTAGAGAGAGCTGCAGTATTTCAGTCACTGCACACTGCACACTGCACACTGCACACTGAATCTCAATCTCATTTAGCCTAATCCTGCAGCCTCTTTCTGACAGAAATGAGAGGGGCGTTTATGTGTTCAGCTCCAGGGCCCACATAAGGTTCTGCCACAGAACCGGTATTTCCCATGAACACAGTGAATAAAGTCGTTTCGCAAACTTCGAAAGCATTGGTTGTTGGTCCGTCTGTAATGTCAGGTACCAGGTCTATGGTTCCCCACCCCAAGATGAGGACGCTAAACCATGACTGCCTTGTAAACTTTCATGTTTGGGGGGAGAGGGGTACGGCTTTGTTGAGACTTGGTTCATTTCTCAGATAAAAGTAATGTTTTTTTTTGTTATTATGTTAAGGTAAGACAAATAATGCACTTTTACACATTCACTTAAGAACACATAATTACTAATCATTCATATAACCATAAAAATTATGTTTATGCATGGTCAGTAATGATGTTTCATGGAGCATCTTGAATGGGGCGTTATGAATGAATTTATTATGTCTATTAAGGGTTTTTTAAAAACTTAGCTTACATCCAAACTGGTCCTGTCAAAAAGAGTTTTCATGTAAAAACCAGAGCCAGCTTTTCAGTTACCACCTGTACTTTGTTTAAGTTGCATTATTTTAAATTTGTCCCTGAGCACATTTAAACTCTCATAGTATTGACATCAGCGAAACGTGGTGCAATATGAGTTAGTCATAACAATCCGGAGCAGGTTTTCTTTAATCACAGGATCATAAAACACTCAGGACTGATCAGGTTTTACATTGCAATTTGCCTGGGCGTATGACTCGTTTCGAAAAATGAATGGCCCAGCTATGGATTTCAGACATTCTCCTTAGCGTTGCTGCTGAAGCGCATCTCTGTAAATCAATCTTTCTCCCTCCAAGTCTTTCAGCCAGTGTTCCCCTTTTGTAATATGTCTTGAGTAAGAAAAATTGTGGATTTTTGAGTCGCTGTGAAGATATCATATGCATATACATTTGTTTTATTTTTTATTTGAGTGTAATTTTAAGTGTTAGCCAGCCCCACCACCCCTTAATTGCTTCCATATTTCTTGAACCAGATGAGGTAATGCCACCAGTTTAATATAGATTGAGTACAAAGCCATTATGTCTGATTGTAAGTTTTCACTGAAGTGATTTCTCTGTATGAGAATTTTTGCATTGTCTCAACAGAAACACGCCTCAATAAAGCAGAGGGATTTTCATATTTTTCCTGCCTTTTACTCCAAAATACTATGCAAATGTTCTCATTTAAAATTTCAGTTTTATCTTTCAATTATTATTAATGGTTAAAGCAAAATTTATGTAGTTCCCTCTCTCTCTAAAAGTAATTTTTTTTACGGCTTTATATTTTTCAAACATTAACGCTCACTCCTTCACCTAGCCTGAGTAAAACCCAAGGCCCTATGGGACTGGTTCTCCATTGCGATGGCTGACCCTCATATATCATACTTTTTCCCCATCTCAGGACTGATTTACTGTTGGTTTTATACTGCTGCTATGTGCTTAGCCCCACAAGTACCATTAAACTGAAGCTTGGGCAGACTGATGATGGGGATTTGCCCTTGCCATGCGGCCCTTTGGCATACAAAGCTTTTCCCCAATCTCCACCCCTCCATCCCCACAACCCCCAGAGACTGGTCTGCGCAGGGCTAAGATACATAAGGAAGCACTGCCTGATGGATTTCTCTCAGGATGGACCCAGGACTGCATGCGATCCCTGTCAATCAATCAATCAATCAATCAATTTTATTTTTATACAGCGCTTTTCACATGT
>JAOVYW010000084.1:5358652-5381774 GCA_025775045.1 Hiodon tergisus | reverse complement strand
CCCCCCCCCCCCCCCCCCCCCCCCCCCCCCCCCCCCCCCCCCCCCCCCCCCCCCCCCCCCCCCCCCCCCCGCTGCTGGGAACCAAGCAGATTCCCATAGCGATTGGAATACCCTGTTACCAATAGCAGGCACCCCTGTGCTAAAATGGCAGACTGGAACTAAAACACTAGTGAGTATAGATCCTTGGGGTGGGGGTGGGGGGGGCGCATGTGTGGCAGGATGCCGTCCAGCTGTGCAATGACTTCCTCGCCCACATTCTCCCTAGAAAAGGACTATTTATTGGTTTTGGGGCGATGCCCCGGTCAAACAGACAATCTCTTTTAAACGGCATTGACTTCAAATTCCAGTTCACCTCACCGCATGCTGAACCGCTAGCCCAGGAGGGCAGCGATGTTTCCAGGGGCCAAGTTCCACACCTCAATCCCGGGCAATGGAAGGAATCTCCCGACAAAACAAGAGCGAGGTACCTTTAATGTGGGCAGATCTGAGCTGGGCGGTGTGGCTGGAGAGCCCCGTGGCCAACGTACCTTTCTTCTGCAGCAGGACCTGCTCCTTGCCCCGGACATCCATCTCCCGGGCCAGCGCCTTCCTCTGCCTCTCCAGCTCGCTGCGCAGCACGCCAATGCGCAGCTGCAGACACTCCCGCTCTTTCTTCTGCAGAAACATAGAACCCCACCAGCGCCAAAGCCCTCATAATTCACAACAGAGCAACTTGTGCTTCTCATTACCCCTCCCGCATAATGGGAGGTGGTTCCTGACACGGGATAATTCAACCTATGTTTTCAATTTCAGGACCCACTGGTTGATAATCAACCAATAAAGGGAAAAACTTAAAGCGTTCTCATTCAATTAATAAGGTTTAAAAAAAAATTTTAAGCCTATGTATTCAACACACAGACACACACATGCATGCACACACACACACACACAGCAGATTTCTTTGTGCATTGGGTCTAGTTGCAGATACTGACCTACAGTAACCCACGCAGCAAGGTTGGCTCTACAAACCAGCCCCACCACCAGAAAAATAGACTTATTAAAAACATGCATCGTACAAGTGTACACGGGCACAGGCTGCTTATAGAAAACCACGTTTCCTGGTGGAAGAAGGGCCTGGCTCATTAGAAGTAACATATTTAAGGCGTTTCAACTAGGAGGGACCTGGGTTTTTCCAGCCATTCAAAGGCGAGTCGGAGCGTGGCTCTCCCACACACCGACTGAGGTACGCCTAGACCGGCTTCAGACAGTATTCAAATCTGCTCACTTTTCAGTTTTCAACATTTATGTATGGCCAGTCCCTCTCAAGATGGCATCATTTCGCTCTGCAGTCTCGTCTTACACAGGGCAGGCCATTTGTCAGGCGAAACCTCTACCCAAAAAAAAAACCCCTTCTAAACACGAGACACAATTTATGATTCTCCTTAAAAACAGTGCTTGATGACTGATGACTGCATACTGAACTGAAATTTCAGAATGGGGGTTAGTACGTAGAAATTATTGGAGGGAAAATCAACTGTAAAGCAAGTTCAAGAAAAATGTTGTTTCCGCGTGGCTGTAGATGGTACTTTCCTGGCCCGTTTAGGGGGCTGCAGGACAGGCTGGTGATCAAACGGATAATGTAATACCGTGCTCCATCCCTGAACCCGAGGAATGCCTGTCATTGCTACGCAGCTCCAGCGAGCAAAGACGGAAGAGCTGGCAGATGTTTCCCAGATGCTGGAAGGCAGATGCATGGTCTCCCACCATTTAGGACGGCGCAAGAAGAGAAATGGTCATGTTGGGTGGGAGGGTGTGTGTTGAGGGGAGGGAACGATGGAAATCCAATGGAAACTGTATCAGTGTCCTGCTGAGACACTGGGTTATGGAGGGGGCTGGCAGGGGGGCAGGGGGGCATCCCTGCATTTCAAGACAGAAAGGAATTTAAAGGAAAAGGATGACCGATCGGGGCAGATTAAAATAGCTCCTTCCTGTCTCCTGTCAGACGCGAGCCAACACAAGTGGTTGGGTTCCCCTCGATGAAAGCACTAACACCAGATGACTGGAGCTCCTGAGTACTACATACATCAAACCAGCATCCGACAAGCTGCATGCAGGGAGCCCTCAATGGAAACAACATGATGCAGATTACCTAGTCCAGACCGCATCCATCCATCAGGCATTCTCGATAACATGCATGTTCATATCTATGATTCGTTTGGTGTGCTCAAGCCATTTACATGATTGGAGGCTTCTGGGATTGGCTGCAGTAGCGTGTGAAATGATAAGGGGATCATCCTTCATAAACCAAAGGTAAACTCGATTTCTTTGATCTATACCACAATCCGAAAATCCTAATGAAGACCAGGGCTGGCAAAAATGTTATTTGGGAAACCTCTATTTTTCCAGTTGCCTGGAGCAGCGGTCGCAGACCCATCCCAGCGCCCCTCCCCTGCAACCAAACCGATAGCGATCACAGCCTGGATCAAAGTAAACACAGATAACCCCTTGATAGAGGGTGTCAGTCACTAAGGAGAGGCTGATAGAGCCTACATCCCCTAAGTGTTAAAGCCCATATACTCTAGGAATGCTTCCATTGCGTGTTAACCGCTGCTGGCTTTGGCACGAACCGAAGGCAGGGCCTCTCCCCACAGACGCCAGGCCTGGCAGGGCGATCCAACGACAGTGCTGGCAGAAACGTGCTGCACCTGGAGAGAGCCGCCATCTTGCATCTCAATGCCCGGTCAGCTGACATATGCTGGGCCATATCACCACCACGCAACCCTCCGTGTAACAACACCCACATCAGTCAACTACTCTGCACCACCAATGTCAACTCTCCAGAACCGTAATGTCAATAGGGATTGTAACAACCAAGGCATGTTACGCAATCTGCAACAGATTACGGTTTCTCAATTGCTGACACGTGTCGACGAGTGGGCATCCTTGGCTGAACTGCTTAACGAAAAACACAGCCTCACCCATTGTAACGACGGATCGCTGAAACTCAGACGGAGACATGCACCTGTCTGACAGTAAAAAAGAAAAAAAGCATTTGAGTGCTAAAGATATACTAAATTAAAGCGCTCCTCGGATCCCGTCTCTTGACAAAACAGAGCAGCCTACTTCAAACATCTCCAGGAAGACGTTGCCGGGGGTGAGACATTGCCTCGGAGGCACAGAACTGCGAAGTGACAGGACAAGACTGCTTGGCCTCTACCCAAAACACTCATTTCTGTAGGATCTGGTTTCCACACCAAATTAACAGATGACATGAACAGGATTTAAAATACGTGCCAAAAAATAAATAATTATACAAAAAAAATAAGGGAAGCACACCTTCGATGAAAACATGTCACAGCCTGAACGCGTTTTTTTGAGACGTGGCAAATAAATACTTGAATGTGTTACTTTACTAAAAGGGATTTTAGGAACTGCATTTTCATATATTCTACACCACTAATATTAAATAATTTTCCCCTGCGTATATCATAATAAGGGGAAACAGAAATATGGATGGATGGATATAAAAGAGTTTTACTCCCCTGCAGTAAAAACTCACCCTCTCAGTGCAGACTGCCGTCGTCCTCAGCTTCTCCTCGATCTCCTTCCCGATCTTCTGAACCGTCACCTGGGTCTGCTTGATGGCACGCTGGGCCGTGTGCAGTCTGGGTGGGGTGTGAGCAACAATAAGGCCTTAGATACAGCTCCTTTAGTAAAGACAATGGCCTTGCCACATTACACCATATCACTGCGCAAGACAAAACCGGCATGCAGTGTAACGACCTCGCTTTTCATTCACCAAAATGACCAGATGTTGGCCAGAATGCTGAAACCACAGGTGCCCTCCCATGCAGAGATGTCAATCGACCACTGAAAGTCACCCCAAAGTATACGTCATAACTACCATTTCAAAAGTACCGAGAGCACTTTAAAATGTTATCGATCCAGCATTAAACTGTTGTCATTTACCACACATCTAATTCAAACTTTTCTCTGGAATAAAATTTTCTCTGGATAAAGTTTTTCTCGTAAAACGAAAGCCAGAGAATCTCCATTACACGGACGGTATTCGGTAAAAGCGCCCCCCGTAAACTTCTTTAACATCAGGAATGTCGCCGCGCAGGGACACACTCGGCTCACCACTGAAACAAAGGTCAAAAGTCATTTCTTTCCTCTCCCATTGGCTGAAGGTGAAGGAGGCTCTCGCAGTGGCGGCGGTTCAACCTGAGGACATGGCTGTGGCTGGGTCGCACCCGGTTCTCATTTAGCCTAATTCAATCACACTCTGGTCTTATTTTTTCCATTATTGACCAACACTACAAAGCAATGAGTAGTGGGGGGGGGGGGGGCGGCAGCATTGTAAAAACAAACTTTAAAATGGACGAAAACAACAAGAGGATGCTCACAAATGACAGTCAAAGATTTATTACCGCAGCACACTCAGAACAAACTAAATAAATAAAAATCCAGACAAATACTGAGAGAGGAACAAAATGCACAACATCATCACTCTCTTTTGTCCATTAATTATTCTGGAACACCGGAGGTCTTTCAGCCTCTTTTCAGATCTTTCAACGCTTGCTTTTCTCATGCGCCTTTCTGTTGTTTTGTTTGACTTCCCATGTTTGGGGCTCCATGGCCTCTTGCATCCAGAGACCATCTGCCAATGTCCGAATGCTAAGTTAAATTTACTTTAAAAGTGACGTTTTTTTGCTTTTGATTTTCACCGTCACGTTTGCGGGAGACGGACGGGCCAATACGTGAAGCATTGCCGTTTGTCTCCCTTGTTTCTGGGGTGGGGGGGGTGTCATTTGTTTTACCGTCTGACTTCAGCTGAAAGCGGTTTGCTTTGCTCGTTACCCAATTCCCCTCAGCTATGGCTTCACAGTGGGGGCTTCATAAAAGCGACTTTGGCCCGGGCTTCGTCATCGCCACCTCTGACGGCAAGCTGCGGCTTGTTCCGTTCACTTTTCCCATCCCTCTGTTGTCTGCAGCTGGTAAACCCAACAGATTATCACATTCTAAAAGCTCTTCCCAAAGGGTGCCTTTTAAGAGCAATGACTACAGGTGGCCCTTATTAAGAAGTCTCCCAGGATTCTATACCCAGATAATGCAACCGAGAGCGCTCCTAAACCACTACAAGTCGTCTTCCATCAATTTTGCAACAGAATCTGCCAAAACATATATTTTTATAACTAATGGCTCCAGATAGTAAGAGTTCTTAGGCTTTTGGCTGGATCTGTAAACTTGACAAACCGCAAAAGAGAATTTTAGGGCTTAAGTCTGCAGATAGTTTCTTGTCGGCCGTGGCGTTCTCTGTGATATTTCTTGCCTCTTCCTCGTCACTGCGTCAGCCTTTCTTCTGGAGCACAGGCCGGGTACCTTGCTGGCAGCTGCTTCCGTCTCCACGACAAGCTTCTCACAGTTCATCACTCCTGCTTGGCAGATGGATGCTGGGGCACCATCAACGTTACAAAGTTCTCTATGTGAATACCGGTCCCACAGGCCCATGCTTAAATGGTCACGTCTGTTTTTTCTGACTGCACCACCTGCGAATGCGCACTTTGCGAAAGGGGGTTGAGTGGAAAATGTGTCGTCCCCCCCCCCCCACCCGCTGCTTCCCAATCTTCACAAATGAGGTAATCACCGCTACACAGGACTGCCATTTGCCTGCCAGTCTTTGTTTGGTGCCGCATTGGTGATCCCCTCTACCCTCCTGCCTCCATGCGACGTGAAGGGGTTTGACTGCAGCCATGACTTCACCCCACGTTAATCGCTTGCTCTTCAGTGGGGATCCCTCGTTTCTGAGAGATCGGCTGAACATTGTTTTTAACCTGCTCGATAGGGCCGGATAGCCAATAGAGGCAGTCCTCTGAAATGTCCGCGCAGATGGATTTGACAGGTTTGTCGGCCGGTGTGACTGCAATGGTGGAATCAGATAGCGGCACTTCCACCAGGAGAGAGGCGGTTATCTCCCTGCCTTCACGCATGTCTGAACTCTTATCAGCCTCTGGTCTGAGGCAGGCTGCCTTTCCCCTGCCGGACTGCGGGGTGCATATTAGCCCCCTGGGGCATCGCAGTCGTGAGACAATGCTTCCCGCCAGCCGCCGTCCACATTGCCCCAACTTTCCTGTTATGACATGATGATCCGGAAAGAACAGTAAAGCCCCCCACACAAAAAATGAAAGAAATCTCTCTTTGAGCAGTTCACATTGAAAGATGGGAAAATAGAGGAGAGTCTTCCAAGAATAGCTTTGAGGGATTGTTGAGGGGAATTTTTTTTTACATTGGAATAAATAGAAGTGGCATTGACCTAGTAGATTAATTCCTTCCAGAGATTCTGGAAGGCCATATGAGAAAATGCGTGTGGAGGGCTCCCTACCTCCCCGGAGTTCAGCGTTGTGTATTTACTGTATTGATGATGTCCAAATAAATATGAGGGACTGTTTGCGTTGAAGAAAAGAGCCGTATGGTTCTTGATTAAACCGAGCGACGGCTCAGGCAGATGTGCGATTTGCCACGCAGAGGTAGGGGGGAAATCTGCTGCTCTCGAAGACATGTGCAAACGGCACCTACTGGCCCCCAGACAGACACACAGACCTAGAACAGTCCACATTTTACCATGCAGTACAGCCAGGCGCTCGGATGACGTAGCCCTATAAGCACGCAACAGGGTTTGCCTTTCATCCCTCTACAGTAGAGACCCACCAGTTTTGTTATTGTTAGCAGAATATTTTTTAAATGTTGTGAGAATTTCACCATTCATGTCGAAACCGCGTCAAACAAGAGCGAAGTTTACAGGCCGGTTTTGTCCAAAAAAGAAAGTGAGGAAATGAAATGCAGTCTTAGCAACAACAACAAAAAGTCAAACCAGGAAAAAGTAAACAAACAGCATTTCTTTTTCACTGAGACATGACATGGTCTAATATCAGGTGACAATGAGTTTGGGGCCTTGATTTTCCCTTTTTCCCTTTCCTACGATACGGGTCAGATAAAAGACACCCACATAAACAAGTTGCATCCGAAATAGCATTTTTTAAATATAGCTTTGTAGTTCTATGTAGATGGGTTATTTAAAAGGAGAAATTCATCTGTGATCCTCGGCAACTGCTCGTAAAGACACTTTCTTCTTTTCCTTACTCTTTTTGTGCAGTGAGCCCAACAAAAGTATTTAAGATACCAAATACATACAGTACTGCGCAAAAGTCTTAGGCACCCAAGCTTTTTTGTTTTTTTACACAAATTTAGTCTTTGACATTTATTTTTCGTCTTACGCACTAGTGTGTAATCTTAGATTTCCAAACACTCTTTTTCCAAAAGAAGACCAAGGAGTTCTGCAACAGATGGTTTTGCCCCGAAGCTGTCTGGGATTACCTGGACAGACAGAAGCAAGCGAAACAAAGTCTGTAGAAGAACTGTGGAAAGTTCTCCAAGATGTTCTCCAAGATGTTCTCCAAGATGTTCTCCAAGATGTTCTCCAAGATGTTCTCCAAGATCTACCTGCCGATTGTCTTATAAAACTGCACGACATTTTACCAAAGAGAATTGAAGCAGTATTTAAGGAAAAGGATGGTCACACCAACTATAATTTTTTGGTTGTTTTCGTGTTTTGTTTTTTTAAATAGTTTTTTGCTGTTTACTTCAATTTACAGATTTTTTTTTACATGCCCCAAAGACTTTTGCACAGTACTGTATATTTCAGAATATATATATATATACACACACACACACACACGCACACACACACACGTATATAAGAGGGTTTCATGTTTCTTGTTTTTTCTTCTTGCCTTATTCTTGTCGTCTTTATACAAATATAAAATATAAAATAAAAAAACAAATAAATAACAAATAACAAAGTAACACTCTTGTTTGAGGTAATTAGGCATGAGCCTATTTCTGAGTCACTGAAGGCTTTGGGCGATAATTCTAACCTTTCAGTACATATGAGGGAAACGTTATTTACTACAGAATTGCCTATGTAGTTCACGGTTTCATTTACACTGCTGAATATTTACTGACTAGCTCCTTGCAAAAAAGGTTATAACAACAGACTAGTTTCTACCGACAGAGCCTCTCTTTGGACCTGAAGTTACAACTTTCTGGTCGCAAGACCAATAGCTTCATCATTAAGCTTTGCTGATAAAACTGATGATTTGAATAGGTAAGAAACAAACGATAGACATCTGAATGTACATTGTAGATTATACATGCCGTTTCATAAAGAAAAAGAAGCACTTAAAACATACAGGAACGCCTCCTGACTAGCTCAGCTAGTAGAATATGCTCTCCTGAGCAAAGACTGATGCTTATGAGCTGGATTTCTCAGGTTTGAATCCCGCACAATCGCCAGAGTGTCCCTGGGTCGGGGTCAGGTGGAAAGCGGGAAGGGTTCGGTCTCCAGCCAGCTTTCTGGGCGCCTGCAGGCCAGCAGTGCCACAGAAAAGGATGTACCTCCCTTCTAATCAGCACTGAACATCACGTGAGGGCCGCTTAGCCTGCACAGTGTATAAGAAAGGGGTCGAAGAGGAGTAGACCCCTGGGTTGGAGACTAGTCTTATTTCCTCAGCCTTGTGGTGGCAGGACTCATGATGTGAAGCACATCTAACACAACTGGTCAGTGCAAAACAGGGAGAAAACACAAAAATAAAGTTTCCAAAATAAAAAACAAAAGTAAAAAAACGTAACCATACGACCACCCTGAAATTCACACTGAATGCGACCATCATGAAATACAAAGATAAGAGAATACAGCAAGAAAACTAAACAAACATCCACCATTCTGCAAAGAACCTGTACCTCACAGAGGAATGCCAAACATGGGGACAGCCTTCTATACAGCCACCTCAAATTACAGCATTGTCTGCCCTGGAGTACAGAGATATGGCTGTTTCAGTCCAAAAATATTTTTGACCAGCCTGCATTCTCTACTTTTATTCAATTTACTGACGTTAGGCCTCTCGTATTTGTAGGCCTTATAAACAAAGATGTTTACATGGCAACCTTTTAGTACAAAACGCACATTCAAAAGGCACCAACAAAGATACTTTGGGCTAAGGCTCACAGAGCGGCCAACTGCATTTGAGTCTGCTGGGAATACTTTAGGTTTTCTGTCCTTCGTCACAACACTAAGCTATTCACTAAATACAGCAAACTGCACAAGGGCCGGGGGGTATAATAACACATTATACCACATCATACATCCCCTTAAATGAGAATAGAAATGTACTAGGTAGATATTAACTGGAGGTAACATCCCGATAATTTAGGTAATTGACTGATGCGTGGTCACACTGCAGCCATGCTAGTAATTAGCTGTAGTCAGGCATAAAAAGTCTGAAATAAGAAATGGAAAGGTAAATTGACGGTTCACGTGCTTATTGTCCTTAAAACAGTTCAGTCCGACATAGATTGGCAGAGAGTTGAAAGAAACCAACACACACAAGATCACCTCCGCGAACAGAAGTCAATAACAACCACCAGTTGTTTTCCCATTGCCATATTACACTCCCCCGGAGGTGCAAGTGAAACAAATGTTTGCATTACATTTTTTGTGGCGATTATAAGATTAGTATAATATTTAGTTCAGATAGGCAAAAACGTTTCCCCATGGCTGGGGTCAGGCATTCAGCCTCTCCTGGGCCAGCTGTTTAAACGGGTCTAGTAATCTCGTCCCAGGAAACTACCCTATCCCTGACTGATTCCAGCACAGCGCTGCTGGAGAACTGAGAGCGGGCCCAGCCGGAAACAACTAGAAGAGGGCTTATCATATTCCCTGTTCGGGCAGAGACCCCTTCGACGACAAACACGCCTGACCTCCACTTCACGCCAAGGGGAGCGGACCTTTTGTTTTCGCTCATGCCACTCAACAGACGTGCTTCAGAAATGAAAAACCATCTTCTAAATCACAAAGGGACGGCATTTTAACCTGGGGGGGATGCCACACTTAATCTAAGTATGGACTGGGAGCACAAATCATAGCGCTCCCATTCAAAAGAGAAATATTCTGAAGATATAGACATGTCGTATGCGTGGTAGGCCCTATTTTAACCTTGTAAAAGCTGCCCCACTCACTGTCAGTATTCAGTACCAACCCACATACCTGAGTGCCTGTAACGTCTAGTCCTTTGACCTCCTGACCAAACACTGTTGCATACCTAGTGTTGTTATTACACAGAAAAATGTGGATATGTTGACTGCATAAGGAGTCACTCCCTGAATACAAAGGGGGTTACTCCTTTGGCCGCAATTACAGCTGCCAGCCTTCTTAGAAGCATTTCAAAAATATTAAAATTATATGGCAGTAGGGTGTCTTGTGGTCAGACAAGACAAAGGTCTTTTTGGTCTAAAAGCAATGCAGGTTTTTTTTTAAGAGTTTCTAATAGTTTTGAATAAAACTATTGCAAATTATGTAATATTACCTCATTTTTAATTCAACAAAACAGTGCGTCACAAGAGGAGACTGAATGCAATGCACAGATTTCCTTTCTCCCTACTTTACTCAACTGAGTAATCCCTTTTTTTCTTTTTTCTTTTTTGTTTGCAGCTGCTATTAAGCTAAATTTTGTGCATTGACTACTATGAATTGAATTGTGAAAGTCTTGGACCAGCACGCAGTCCCACTGTAGCTCCCCCTACTGAAAAAGCATTCACATTGCGGTGGGCAAGAACCAAAACAAAACTGCAAGCAATTAATTGATTTACCACAAGGAGACAGCTCGCAGCTGCATCTGAGAGACTGCCTCTTTTTCTCCAGGATCCATCAGCAGCCTGTCAATCATCCACTGAAAGACATCTAAAGCTACAGACCCAACCGGATCTTTCCCATGGTGTGACTTAGACACACCAGTATTTCTTCCAGCAGAGTCTGGGTAATTGCTGAAGACAAATCGTGGATTAGGAGCTCATCTATCTGGCAATTCCTTGGAATAGAGCAACTCACATTCCCTCACACGCAGATATATTTACTGATCCTATTGATTTATGATGCATTTTATCATTCAGTTCGAAAATCTGATGAGGAGGACTCGCACACGGGGAGATCCAAGCTGGATTGAACAGTCGAGATAATTAGACAATTTTCTACACCATTTGAAAACAGCTGTTCCAGAACCAGAAACATAATCCTCTTCCATCGTAATCCTGTACTGGGTGCCCGTTCTACAGAGCAGAGTGAAGTTTTAACCACACAACCTGCAACGTTCCTATGCGCTGCCTTTTTTTCCCCATCACATCCAAATATGGGGAAATCAAAATGGAGAAGTTATTAGGCAGAACGTAAACACTGGATTCCCGCACGACCTCGGTGTGCGAGTTCAGTAGCAGTTCCCTGGGCAATCTTGGGTCGGGCCGCATGCCTCCTGGCGCAGTAATAACTCAAGGCCTTGTGCGGCCCGCAACACGGCGTTCCTCCATCAGCACGGTGTCAGCTCCGCTTACATTATGGTGAGTAATGAAAATGCCTCTGAACCCAACACTTTCAGCTCAAGTCAATGTCTTGCCATAGGCGGACATTTTTAATAGTCGTCTCAAAAAAACTAAAAAGATATTGGAAGAAGTCTACGGTAAAAGTTTTTTTTTTCTGTTGCTTGTGGAGCTGTTTTTCAAATTCTGCCATTTTCAACCATGCCCCTGTAGATGGTCCAAGCTAAATTCAGACAAGGTAAAATAATAATCAGCCTGAAAATAAGAAAACATCGAAACCTACAAACCTTTGCCTGTTTCCAAGGCGTCCGAGTTCTCCATCCTATCCTGTGCTGAATCAATACAACTCAACATGAGTATTTCAGGAGCTAGACAGGTTTGAAAGCACCAAGCCAAACAGACAATCTATGGCCTCTAAAGAAAACCATTCGCTGACAAGCCAAGGCAGAACTCTGTCTTTTTACTCTCTGGCCCAGAGTGCTCTATAACCCAAATACGAAGACATTACACAGACCACAATACCCATACTTTAAAAAAGAAAGGCCTTACAGAGATGTGAATATAATCGCCCCACACGCGTTGTCAGATCTCCATCGCCCTGGACGTCAAATCTCCATCGCCTCAGAGCCCAGTTTTTCCACAGAGCCGCACCGAATTCCGCCATGGCCCAGTGTGTGTGTGTGTGTGTGTGTGTGTGTGTGTGTGTGTGTGGGGGGGGGGGTGGCTTTTCTGTCATATATGCTGGCCCCTGCAGTGCTGTCCACGTCGATGAGGAAATCACGCTGAGGTAGCACTATCTCCACAGACGAGAGCCAATTCCCAGGTCTGGAATACTCAAAGGCCTAACACTGAGCAGTGCTCCTCAGCAGAGCCAGGGCCAGGGAGTGATGCTCTGCAGAGGGCCTTTTGTCAGACCGCTCTGCCAAATAACCAAAGGCCTATGACATAAGCGAGACATACTTCACACAGGCAGCTTGACGCACACCACTCACCCGTTGTCAACGGGCACTGAGGTGCATTCCACATAGGAAACTCGCACCGAGCCAGCAGATGGACATAGAAGTTGTGTGTCATTTATTATAATCTTTTCTTTATCATCTGCTTATTGATCAAGGGTCATTTAAAACCTGGAACACCATTGCAATGTTTTGTGGAAAGAGTGGTGAACTGTCTCCTCCTGGTGGCACATACTTTGACATACAGATTTAACCTAGCATTGTGCTACTCCTTTTCTTTTTGTAGACAAAGCTCTAAATTCTCGCTGGAAGCATGGTTCAGGCGCCACCTAGTGGACGTTGAATATTCAGTACTAATTTAATCTTTTCAGTACTGTTACTTTTTTCTGCAGTACATTCAATCCACCCTATTAGATGCTGGAATAGCTGCACAAAACACAGCCAAGACGCAAAGCAATCTGGGTAACATGTTACCTATTTTGACCCAATACCTCTTAAATAATACATTAACCACAGGGTTTTAATATATTATTTTCTTTATGAATTGGTAGAATATATTCTTGAAACACACTGAGCCAAAGGATGTATAGTAGGGATTCCAGACTCCCAAGATTTTTAATTAAAGACATTTTAATATAGCAACCGCGTTATCCAAGCACATCTTTCACTAAGGAGGGGTAGATTAAATACATACCAGTCTCATTTTTTTAAAATTATTAATTCTAATTATATTCCATAATGCACTGTCAAAACATTTCTCGCTAACATATAACACTGACATTGGATATTCAACGTGGGCTAAAATAAGAAAATTAAGTGCAAAAAAAATTTCTCAAATAGTGTGATTTGACGGGTCGGAAGCTGAGCTAAGCAGATGGAATTAGTGAAATTAACACAGTGAACAACAAAAAACATACTATTGAAAAAAACAAAGTCGCCATCTGTATAAGGTTTCTAAAGAAATTACAATTAATCAAATGGAACGAGAATCTTTCAATATGGGTAGAGAAATTATTGATTTGCCCACTAATTCGGGTCTATGTATTAGGTTTGGACAGAGACTGGGATTTCGGTACAGACAGAGACATAGGGCTGGGAGATTCTCAGGATGAAGAATAATTTGCTTACCTCAAGAGGGAAAAAACACTGTAGGAGTTCCTCACCGAACTATGGTCAACCTGAAGCAGACTGTTCTTCTTTCTTTCTGACTGACCCTGAAACATATGCAGAAAACTGCGTTACAACCAACGCCATTTCATTTTTCTCTGTTACAGCGTACGCCTGCAATAACATAATACCAAACCGCTAACAGACAGCATGATCATGAAAAACTCAATTTCAGTGTACAAAATTCCAGGTTGGTAAAAGACAGTGTACCTTATTATCAAATTCAGCTGCATAGTAGCCATCATTTAATCCAAATATGATCTCATTCGGATTCCTGGACCGGATCTGAGAAGAAGAGAAATGCATTTATTTGTTCACGCTGAGCAGTAATATTCGAATTAAAATGAGTGTTCTTGATAAATAAATAATGATAAAACAATAATAGAAATAACTAATATAATTAAAACAAACAGTAAAGGGAGGAGGGGGTATATATTCAGGAACAAAGGAAACCAGGAATAGAAGGACTAGAGTGGGAAGAGGTTCACCTGCTGTCCTGTGTATCTTAGTCCATCCAGATTCACTTTCCACTCGATGAGCATCTGGTAGCGCTCGGCCCGTCCGCCCCAGATCCTCACCACAAAACAGGACACAGAGGTGTCCAGGAGGTCCGGCAACATAGCGAAGTCCAGGCTCCTCCATGTAGGATTCTTAGCAGGGACAAAACAAACAAGAACGACAACAATCGAGAGTTCATAGTGTTTGAATGGCAGGATGTATCAGAACTCGTCGGCCCTGACGCCAACGTAAAAGGTCAAAATGGTGAAAATTTGCCTTTTGCAATTTGGTCTGGATTGTCCAACACATTCTGAAAAATGTCTCTGCTTTCCTGCTAAAGGATGTGCAGTGGACTGTCTTATTTTGAGCCGTCAGCACGACGGACGGAGCCACGGGAGAAACAATATCCACTTCTCCGCAAAATAACAGGAAGTCTACTTTTTTTAAGACAACACCACATACACAATATGGAGACGACAGAGGACTGAGATGCAAGAGACACCTTAAGAAGTGCAAATCCAAAAGCCAAAGGAAGGCTTCACAGGATTATACACCAGGAAATGACTTTACACCTGTTATGTTGTTATGTATAAAATAAGCTTGCATGTCTACACAGGGGTATCCACCTGGGGAGGGAAAAGCATTGTGGCCATCACAGAAAGGCAAGAGAGAGCCGAAGCGCAGCACTGACAAAGATGCGGTCAGCAGCACTGACCTTCGACTAATTTCCACTATTTATTCTTTTTCTTTTTTTACGATGAGGTAAACGCACCACTCTCTACTTTACCGTACGTACGATTACATTTTAGTCATTTAGCAGACACCCTTTAGCAGAGCAGCGTATATAGGTTCCACAGTTTAGGAGATACCAGAGTTTGTGTTATGAATAATTATGATATGATGAATGACGAAATGGCATGCCAATGGCATTTATATGACACACTGCCTCTATCAAACCTAACCCTAACCTTAAAAAGGTTAGTCCTAACTTCATTCTGAGTATTTCTCCCACATTTCCAGTGATGTCTCATCGAATGACATTTTGAAGCCATTTCCAGCACAATCAGTCAATTCCTTTTGTTTCCCATTAAGCGGAATTCAGCAGCTAAAGGAAGTTTAAGTACACACAATAAATATCCTTCTATAGAATAGGAAATGCTTTCAAACAGTCTATGAAATATCACATTTCCCTGTGTCAAGCAATCCATTCTGAGATCAAGTAGAGTGTATTTATTTAGTTTTGCTTTTGGATTTCTCTGCACCCCCCCGATGACAGCACCTCTCAACCCATGAATCAATGGACAGACTTGAACTATGGGTTTCCCTTGCCTGCGGTCTGATGATGAACCAAGATAAACAGCTGTTCAAAATGGAACCCTACCGAAAGGCAGTTCGGGTGACTACCGTAGTGCACCCCACCATAGAGAGCACAGTTTTTCAGACAGACAGCTACGAGGACATGTCACACCGGCACGTTAGGCACTGTCCAGAAGCTGACCAATCCCAGCATCTCTGTCATACTCAATGAAAACGCTGTGTCAGCCAGCTACATTTTCCTGCTGTAAAAACGCATTAATGGTACTGAGGCCAGTCCATGATTTCCAAGCCTGGTCAAACTGCCCATCTGAAGGGGTCACTGCGGGGTGCAGTGTGTCCGCTGTCTGGTCGCTCTGATCGCCCGGGGAGCAGCCATCTGTTACACAGACTCCGTTCTGTCGCAGGACTTTAGAGAAATGAATGCTACCTCATATTGGGGTTTGTCGATCAGGGGCTCTTTGGAGTATTTGAAACCTGAGCCTTTTGTTTGAATTGGGATATTCTGACCTTGTGTTACAAGCAGACCAAACCAGAACAAAACAAACCATTCAGGCCTCAGGTCTGTGACAACCTGTAAAGACAAAGCCACCTCAATACATTACCATCCTTAGTACAGCGAGTATAGCGACGTAACTAATGCTTACCAAGGAGTCCCGGATGACCTCACTCTTGTAAAATCCTGGGGAAAATAAAAGTAAAAATTTCCATTACCGTTCATTTTAACCACTCAAGAGTGCAAGTTTGTTCAACAAAATTGTTCAATGACATTTTCACATAACGAGCATTAAAAGGGGCCATTTCCAAAGACATTTCCTCCTTTAGAGGTCTCTTATTTTTGCAAAATCTAAAATGGCTAGAGAGAGACTGCTACAGCCTTCAAAAACTCACCTCTGGATATCCTGTCCTCTAGGCAGAGGTGCAGAGTGAAGTAGGTGTCCAGCAGAGGCGAGCCGTTTTTGTTGACGATGTTGCGGGCCGCGATGCTTCGAAGGTGGCGCAGGCGTCGCTGTGAAAGTCAGGGGGAGAAGAGTCCATCACTGAGGATCACAGACTCACCAGTTTGTAGTTGGGGAAATTCCATTGACATATTAGTAATGCAGGACATCCACCACAAAGACTGCCATTTATGAAAGGGTTAAGAGGACGTAGGAACACCTTAAGGAACATCTTGTCCACCTTGCCTTCAAAAGCCCTACATTTTCATAAAAATGTATTGTAACAAAGTTTCTACAAACAATAAAGAGTTAACACAGAACAGAAGGTATTGAGCCGTCTGAGAAATTTTGGATAAACCAACATCGAAATTCCAAGGCAGTGGAGTGGTTCCAATTATCTCGCTTCTCCGAATTTTAGAATACATCATCCCATAAAATAATTTAACATACTCCTGGGGTTACACTGACAGCATTCATCAACTCAGTTTTATACTAGGGAAGAAAGAATGAACGGCAATATAATATAATTATAAGAAAATATAATCACACCCTATGTTAACTGAATATTCCTCACACATTGGTTAAATAATTAAGGTTAGACACAGCTTGCATGTAAGTGTTAATTAGGTAACATAATTAAATATGAAGCAAGATGAAAAACATGGCATCAGTCTCAAATATCAGCTGATTAAAAAATAAAGAAACACTGAAATACTATTTGTATCTCTGATAAAATATAGTCCTCCTGGAAATGTTAGGTTTAAATTCAGGGAAAGCAACATAAAAACAGGGGGAGGAACGGTTCAAATCTTTCTGATCACTTAGCAGGGGATAATGAAACAATGGTTCTTTTTACAATGGGCTATACATACATTGCTGTACAATCACGAGACATGCGACCAAGAAACAGTGGATATCCATTAGGCACAAATAAACGGGGTTTGTGAAAGGGTTCTTGCTATGTCACTGCAGGCTCACCTGATCTGATTTCTTCAGCAGAAAACTCTACTTGGGACCGCAGAAATTACTGCAGGCATTAGGGTAAATCTAAGTCATGGGATTCCCTATAAGATTAGACCTCGGCACAAAACACATTTTGTTCAGCCCATTTCTTCAAATGTCAGTGGTCCATTAAAGAGTGAGCCAAGTTCTGTCAGACCAGGAACCCCCCTCCCCCCTTTCCCCAATTTTGGCTATGTGTAAGCTTGGTTACTCGGCCTAAATGTGCACAAGAACACTGATGTCGAGTAACCACCTCTTTAACGGGGACTATTTGAATGGAGAATTTCAATAATTACATGTTTAACAGCTGGGAAGCAACTCGTAAGCCAAAATTAACAGATCACAAAACAGCATATGCCCCAAGTGAGACATCAGAGAAGAACAAAGGGCATAGTTTCATTTTAAATTAGTACACAATAAAAATCCACTTTAAAGTCTAAAAATACCCTTGTTCATAGATATTATGAAACGGGGAAAAAATGATTTCCACAGAAACTATTTAGCTAGACTTCTGAGTGTATATATAGCTACTACAGCAGATGACTAAATAAAACAGATTGTCACTAACCCAATTACAGCAGGAACTGATGGCAGAACAGAATATTCACTTCGAGAAAGTGAAATTTGGTGATATTCAGTAAGTCACTTTCCCATTTTTTAAATAAAAACATGATCCCAGGATTCTGGATAAAGGTATTAATAGGCCTTTACTGATCAGATCATTCTTAAGTCAAACTCTTGACTCACAAGAACGTCCTATATGATAAATGTGTATTTCTTTAAGCATAATAACCTCAAGGGAAATATACAGCAGACGTTAATCACAGTCACAGACATGGATTTAAGTCAGTCTTTTTATGTTAGAGCCTTGCCAAGAAAATCAACACTATTGTGATGTGAGAAAGAAAGGTATGGGTCCAATGCCATAACAGATCATAGCATTTAACCTGTGCCAGCAAGTTCTGCATTTTCCAGATTTCCACCAGGAATCCATTTCTGTAGGGCGGTGTGACAGGGATGCACTGTTCAAAACGTAGCAGACATATCAAAAGAGATGGACTAGTGAATGTTATAACACTCTTCTAAATAAATAAAAGCAATTATCAAGCACAGAGGACAGAGAACTTGTAAAGGTAATTTAATCGTGACAAACATAAAAAGCTTGTTTGATTTCAACTCCGAAGTACAGTAATCATGGGTTCTGCTAATTCTATTTGTGTAGGACTCTGAAAGCGCGTAACTTGTTAAATAAAAAAATGTTTTGAGAGTGTGCACTTCTTTAATACTAACTCAATCAACCACACACAACTGAAGAATAATAATGACTGAATCACCAAAACACAATGGAAGGGATGCCATGTAGCAGGGCACATGCTTTATTTATATTAAAACATGCATGTTGGAAATTAATGGCAAGAATTATTTAGTGTCAATTTCGAAGCGCTTCAGCGTTTCTTCGTGAGAACATGCCAGCCACTTGTGATCAGAAACAGACATGGCTGTAGCTAAAATTCGTTTATTTTCTAATCAAGAGGTCAAGTTTAAACTTTTCAAATATAAACGTCTTTGCACAACCTATCGAACAAGCCACCTTACAAATACAGGCCCTTCATTGCATTAGTATTGACATGTGAGACTTCAAAGCTGTCAAACTAGATGGGATCTCGTGGGTATACATACTCATAACCGATACCTAAATAAGGTTTTATATATGATCTTTCCACTCGTACCTGCTGGGAAGTGAGTTCTACGTGCAAGCCTCGAGAAGATGCAGGTCCGGAGTTGCTGACAGAGGCGGCGGAGACAGAGATATCCCGACCGGCGACAGAGCTCATCCTCCTAATCGGAGCAGGGGCGTTCGCTTCATTCAACAAAAAAAACTCATTCCTCGGCTAAACCGTTTGCGTTCGTTACAGATGAAATTAACCAACTACTTAAATTAGAAAAATATGCATCAATGCAATCATCGACTTTATCAAACAAACAATCACACAGCCTTCGTTCACGCGACATAAACAAAGTGAGACTTGCTCAGGAGGCCATTATCCGTATGAAACAGACAGTCCCCGGTAGAGACGTGACTGGCTCATAGCTCCGTCGATCTTTGTAAAGCTTCACCGTATTGGTTCATGTCTCGAGATTATTGGTTCAATGTCTGTCAATCAAATTAAAAGTGCTAGGGTATGCGGTACAGAAGGAAGTAACTCCTGTCAAGTAATGTTTTTCTGCTATTATGAGGAAGTTGGGGGTCAAATTGTGCGTAACGTCAGAGACTCCTGATAAATCAGTAATGATAACAGTAATTTCATTATAGTTAGAAGACAACAGTTGTTGACGTGTTGTTATATTTTCCTTCTCGGCAATTTAATTTAGTTCCACGCAAGCAAAACCGTACTTTGATTTTAACATTTAATCATGTGCAGATTTGATTATCTATTTGTCTTAGATTTATTATTCGTTTCCATCGGAAACATATGGTGACGCAGTTTTTATGAGCACTTATGGTCTGCTCGCCACACAGACTGGGTCTGCGCCTTACCTATAGCGGGTGAGCCCAGAAACGGAATTAGATTATAACATCAATTAGGTGGGCTAGCTCTCTCCACAGGATTTTATTTATTTTAATTTTTTTAACATATCCTGGCTGTGTAGTCAAATGACGCAACTTGTTGTTTCACTAACGGCAGATGCATAATTATTAAAAGAAACCGAATCTCCCCCTTTATATAGCGAAAGTAATTCCAGTGCAGAAGAAACATTGAGTTGACTGCTTCTAGGGGCTTCACAGGTGTTACATTGTCTTCTTTCGGTCGTAATTTCCCCATGTTCATTATCACTCTTCTATTGATGTAAGTAAATGTCCATTTGTCCTAAATATTCTTACGTCTTGCTACTGCTATTTAATTGTTCATATTACACCTGTTAAACAAGATATCAAACGCATATCAAACAAACTGCATGGTCATTGTGGATAGAATATCCTTTTGAGATTATACATTATCATTATTTTAGCTGTAATTATTATTTCCACAATTTGTAAATATTTGACATTGCACATAGGCAGTGATAGCAACGAGCAGGAATTTATTCAGTTGAAATAGTTTAGGTGTGAGTAGCCTTCACAAGAGGTTTTTTTTTGTTTTTGTTTAAGTTATTGCATTATTTTTGATTTTCTAGCCTTCTAGTCATAAATGTGACATAAAACACAATACTTGGAATGATGTTTTATATATCCCAGTAATTCATGTGTTTGCAATGAGTCCAGCATTTACCTACCATTTATATGACAAAGGCAGAACTGGCAGTGCAAAGAACTGACAGGTTCACAGAAACACACAAAAGCCCTCACGCGCCATAACAATCACGCCCGCGGTGAGGGAACAGAACATTACTCGAACAGTAGAGTTAACAAAGACAAACAACACACCACTAGCGCCGAACACAACCGGCACTTAGAACGGACTATTTACAGGCTTTTTAGTCCTTAAAGTGAGGCTTCCCGGCAGCCCCCGTGGGGATGGCTATATCCCATTGGCAGGGGAAAGCGCACCTAGCCATCCCCGCTACAATATATTGTTGCTCGTGTGTATGTCTGGCAAAATACGTTTTTGTTCTGAAAAAAAAAAATGACTTGCCCTTTTTATTGCTTATCACTGTGATTATGTGTGTGGACTATTTTCCCCTAATTAGGTGTGGAAGGGTGGCTCAGAGGTTTGCACCAGTGCCTCACAACACCAGTGTCCTGGATTTGACTCGGGTCACTGTTTGTCTGTTGATTTCAAGTTCTCCCTGTGTTGCCGTGGGTTACCTGTGGGCGCTCAGGGCCACGGTCCAATGACTTGGCAGTGTCTATACGTTTCCTGCCCTGAAATGGACTGCAGTTCGATCCTGGGTGTACCCTGCTCCATGCCCAGTGTATTGGGTTTGCCTGGTTAGGCCATGCAACATTAATTCGATTAGCATTTGCTGAAATATAATGAACGGCTCTTCCCAATAAAACATAATAGTGAATTGTGTGCTTCCGAGCTAAATGGTACGAGAAGTATTAGTTGAAGAAAGGGAGGGGAAACTGAAGCGAAAGCGTGTAGTCCGGCCACCAAATCTCTTCTACATGGTGAATGATCCAGGACTAGCGGCTGAAAGCTGTGGTGAATCCGACACACCTCCGGAGCCAATGTGACAAATGGACCAGAACAGGCTCTCTCGATTCTGATGAATTCATTTTTCCACTTGATGTTATAGATGGCAGAGTTTGCAAATTAGTCTTTTCGATCGGTAAGTCAAAGTGACACGTTCAGACTGTGGAGCACAAAGGGAAGAGGAATTGTCCATTACTGTTTAACAGCTCATGGAAAAATAAATCTGGCCTCAGCAAAAATCATTGACAAGTGACATGGAGGCAAGAGAATTCTTTAGAAATAACGTGAAAAATAAGAAATTATTAACTAGGCATTTTTCACACGACTTTGACTTCTGTGTAAAGCTGCACAGATTAGACTCCATATTCTAGAGATATTCTTGGACACTGGTTGTTAATAAGGCTTAATGTCGATCGACGCACATAACCTGTAGCCTGATGCAAGTAAAAGCACACATGGGCCTATCATTCCTGCCAGCTTCTGAAGAAAGACATTATTGTTTCAAATTTTTAAAACAACGATCACAATATTACGCCCAGGCGATCACTGACGGCATGCCCTTTAACTGGCGTGAGAAACACATTTGTAGTGACCCAGAAAATCTACCCTGCATTAATAACTGCTGTACAAATGTTAATGTCTCAACTGAAGAGGAAAAATTCCTCCTGCTAAACAACAACTATGTGCAACCCCAAGTATCCCCACTTAAAGAATACTGACTAAGATGAACCAAAGAATGCATCGAACCAAGTATTGAGGGCTTCCCATGTATCTTGTGTTGAGCACAAGGAGATTATTCATTGGCTGATTTGCAGTATGAACTTTGTTATATTGACAAAACACCTTATTAAATAAACTGTGGAAAATATCTGTGCTCCTGTTGATTAGAGGAATTCTTTGTGTTTTGGCATATAAATCTTTTCTATTGAGACTTTAGGACTTGACTTAGCGTGGATACAGTAACTTGATTCTCATGACTTGGACTTTACTTCGGACTTGGATGTAAAGACTTGATACTTACTTGAGTTGACTTGACTTGCTCTTCAGTGACATGGTCTCACCCCAGCTATATAAGAATAAAAACATAGGCTACGGCCTCAAAGTATTATCATGAGTAGGTAGAGAATAAGTATGTAAATGTCAAAAGTGGGTTTTACAAACCCTATTGAGGCCTACTAAGATGTCATTCTGTGCATTTGAAATAAAGCTGTAACATTCCCCCATTTTAGACTTCGGGCCATTGTTTTCTGACAACACATTCACAATAAAAGCATACGGATGCATTTTCCTTCATTAATTGTTTGTAACTACATTACTCCTTAAATAATGCAGTGGTGCTACAACCAAAAAATTATATTCACCCTGACAGCGTCCTTTACTTATATCTCCACTGTCATTGCTATTTGTCACTCCACATCCAATGAAGTACAAATGAGCATATAAAGAGAATTTATAATGGTTATCACAATAAAATATGTATGATATTATAATATCATATATACCGACACAGCTTCCTCTTTGACTGATTTGTACCGAAAAAACCCCAGCAAAGCAAAAGTACTCATGGAACAAAACTCCATAGCCCACCTACAGTTTTATTTATTTATTTATATATGCAGTATATGGACAAAAGTATTGGGACACCTACACATTACACCTACAGGAGCTTTTATGACATCCCATTCTAAATCCATAGGCATTAATA
>JAOVYW010000084.1:5346159-5358552 GCA_025775045.1 Hiodon tergisus | reverse complement strand
CTAACCACACAACCGAACATCTCTAATCAACTTAAGGCAAGCGAGCAACGCGGTGTTGACAATGAGCTGTCCGGCACCTTAATTAGCAATGTATCAATCCCCTGTATATCCTGTCAATCCTTCTACAGGGACTTCCTCCTATATCAAAAAAAGGACTAATGAAGGAATTTAATTTTACTGATATTTGATATTTTTCAGAAGATGAGTAACAGAAAATGCAATGATGATAGCAGTTATCAGTAGCTTTGCTCATTTGACCTTGAAACCAAGCCAAGAGGAAACACCCAGCGGCATGATTTTCAGTTAACCAAGGAAAAAATTATATTAAATGGAATGGAATGCATAATAGACAATGGGTTTCATTGTGCAAATTGTGATTCAGCATTAGGCCTGCCGTTTAGAGAGGTTGGTAAAGGTTACTGGTATGACGCAGCGGATGACAAAAAAAGCCATAAATGGGAGGTACCTAATGTATCGCAATTGTGAGTCAGTTGGTTTTTCTAAACAATAAAACAATGCAAACCACAAAACTACCCCTCCCGTTGATAAACGTTATGGAGAGTAGAAAGATGATCCAAGGCATAAATCAGAAAAAATTTGAATGAAATCTCATGAAAGTAGTTGATATTGCATACCTTCACAGCTTGTTCCTGAGTTATACAAACTTCTGTCTATAAATCCTTCGCTGCACGTACAGGTGTATGAACCCCAGTTATTCTCACACACTGCAAAGGGTGAGCAGACCGTTTCCATCGAAGAGCACTCATCAAAGTCTGAGGATGACAAGTAACTAACATCACAACTAACATCATTCATATTTATGTATGACATTAATATTATCAGAATTTCTTAAGTACTACATTTCAGTAAATTTTATTTTTACAGATGTGTCTGCAATAATATTTCAAAATATTTCCTTTATTATTCGATATTGTCACACTGTCAATTCCATAGGAAAGTCAGGAGTCATGTTTACTCAACCTCGTGAACTGCTGGTCAATAGATTGCCCAGTCAAAATCTAATTATCACGGAGAGGAGGCCAAGTAGTTAAGTTTGCTTAGTAATATATTGTTGTTTTGCATACCATATACACCACTGCTATTACTGTCCACAGTGAATATAGAGCTCTTCTGCAAGGATTCTATCAGAGCTAGGGACATATTCCTAATGTCCTGAGACACGTCTGGAGAGAAGACAATAATCGAGTTCACCACCACGCTTCCCGAGGTTAGGTTCAAAATCTTGAGCTTGATGGCTCCGGACGTCAAGAGAGCCAGAATGTCTTCAAGGAGAGAGGCACGGATCTGTTGGGGAGCACCTAACTTAGTCACAACCGTGAACTGTAAAAGTCCTTAAAATCACAGTGCTGAATTTGACACTTTGCAATGGGTTTCGCCCAATCTATTTTATACTATGGTTCCACTTCCATGTGTAACAGCTAGCACAAGACATCTAAATATTTTTCTGCATTTAGTTTGATCGTTTGTGTTTGTCCCTTTATTCTGTTAATATAAAGTCCAGGTATGTAGGGTTAAACAGAGACATAGACATTATATCATTTATTTAAATGTGCTATTAGTGACTGCTTCACTATTTTTACAGTAGAAATACATCAATCTGCTTATGCATTCGCAAGCCCCTAAAAAAGCTGCAGTTAGTCACTGTCAAATTGTAATACATGTTGTCGCTTTGCTAGCAACCGTTGTCAAGGTCTTGTCAAGGACCTTTGATCTCACTTTATGATTCTGGTAAGAAAATCTGCTCAGGGAAAAGTAAACATTACGTTTTCAGAAACGTGTCAGTGTGCAAGGGTACCTCTCTCTCAATATCTTGGATGAAATCTAGATAGTCCTGGCTGCTGGAGTTTAGAAACTCTTCCTTGAACACGACGTTGTTCAGGCGGAACGTTGCTCTGAGTATCTTTGCAGCTGTTGACGTGACACACATTGACACACATCGTGAATTGTCAGCTTATTAAACTTCTAATTCTAAATTGAATTAAAGCTCAATTGATTAATGGGAGTCAACACCGAAATCAATCAATGACTTGAAAACATTAGGTGATGATAATGTAAGGTGGTGGTGTTAGAGATATATGTTGCATTCATTTTAGCATTTTAATCTATTATCCATTCTTTTCCAATCTATCCTCAGACAAATACACATATTAGTATTTTAGGAGGCTACATGAAGTCCATATCTCCTACCTGTTGTTATATTAAGGTCAAAGGGGACTCCCTGGTTATTGCAGGTGAAAGGAATGATCCTGAAGGTGTACAGCACCCCGGGCTCCAAGTCTGTCACCTCCCAGACAGAGATCTCAGTCTCCAAGGTTCTAAGCACCTGCGGCCCTTGTAGCAGCAGTACCTGGAACGTGTGCTTGTATGTGGAGTGGGCTGTCCAGTTCACTGTGAAGGTGGTGCCTGTTATTTGGGTCACATACACTCCGGTGACAGGAGCCACGTCTGTGGATACAGAAGCATGGTGGTTGAAAATGTGGCCAGACCCACAACGTGGCCAGAGACCAACAATCGGCTCTGTAATACCTGATATTCTTATGATATTTGGTACCTGCATATATTGCTCAACCGATAGATCATTGGAGTAAAAACATACTCTGGCACATGTTTATGTGCAATATAGTGAGACACAGACTGTAGCTCAAAGAGACGAGATTCTAAGACATGTTGGAGAAGGTAGACCAGGGAAAACCACCAGTGAACTACAAAAAGATGACTTATTTACTGTAGTATTTTTAATACGAAATTTAAAAATCCCAGAACAAAAGTAGAAACTTTATCATTTCAGCTAGCAAGAATTTGAAAGGAATACGGAGAGCCATGGCGGTCTGGAAGCACATACAGCATGTGGAGGTTAATGTGTTCTTTGTGGTGGTCATCGGTGGCTCTGTGCTAGAGCTTGGCGGAGCAGAGCTGGAGAAGTTGCTGTGGGGGGCAGCGGGGGTGACACTCCAGTTTGTGTGCGTGACATCGGCCTTCTGGGTTGATGATACGGATCGAGGGTCACTTGTGTGTGGAACATTTGTGCCGTTGTGGGGCGTGCCCTCCAAGGCTGCAATGCTGGGCACTGTGCCATTTGACAGGTGCATGGTTGTTTCTTCCAAAGTCCCCATCAGGGGCAACCAGTAGGTTGTGGTGTTTGGCGGCAGGTGCGTGTACGACGTCACATGATCATGCGGCATCTCTGTACGATTGCCTTGCTGTGGAATGCTTCCATTTGCTTTATTCGTTTAAATAAAACAGAAAAAAGATAAAACACTTTACAATATGAGATGAAAGTTCAAGACAGTGCTCATCAAAAAATGACAAATAACAATGTGCAAATAACACTTTGATGGCTGCAACATTCCACATGCCTTGACAACCGGCCTACCAGATGCATAAACACATTTTCAATGTCTGTTAATCCGGACTATTATTTAATGATTCCTGACTGACAACACTTACCCTGGCTGCACACGCCTGTGTTGTTGTGCATCACTTTGATGAAGCCTGGGCGACAGGGGCAGGTATAAGTGCCTTCGATGTTGAGGCAGTTTGCCTCCGGCGGGCAGCTGTTTAGCTCCACATGGGCGCATTCATCAACATCTAACAGGGAATAACCATAAATGCGCATCCATGTATTGGTTGCGCTCATCAAGAAAAAGCAGACAGAGGTTTGCATTAGTTGTAAAATCCAAGCTTTGCGTGGGAGTGAACTACTTTACGTGCTCTTGGGACCATATAATAATTGACTCATGTGTGCCAAGAGAGTGGATGCAGTGAAACTGTCATGCACACAGTTCTTTACTGGGTCAGTGTTGCCTGCTACACTGAAATATGGAATTCCACTTAAAACCATTCTCTGGAGTGAAAAAAAACAACATTATGCGTTTAAAAAATTATTAAGTTGAGGTTGAAAAACACAACACACAAATTGAATGGATGAAAAATCAGATTTATACACATTTCCAGTGAACACAGTGGTTGTCCTTCTTTCACCTTGCACCTCCAGGCTGGACACTTCCTTGATGTTTTCGAGGAGCAGCTGCAGCTTCTGGGAGCTGTTGTGCAGGGAAAGAGTCTGCATGGCCCCGATCAGCAGCGTGGAGGCCGTGCTTAAGGGGCTTGCCCAGCAAGACTGGATGTGGAACACAGAGATACCTGGAGAATCCAATGCCCCAGTGACCTGCCAAAAATCAAAGCAGCAGGGTTTAGTCAGGAAAGATTACTCAGCTAGGGTGGCAGTGTCGATAGAAAGTGTGCGAACAAGATTGCTGTCAGGAAAAACTGGCTGCTTCCTTTTAGGACATACTACAGAGTGCAGCAGCCGAGTGTGGTTCAGAATTCCTTTGTCCATCGAGGACAATTCTTGGAAATTTGTCTTCACGACAAGGGTCACATTGAGGAACCATCTTCTTTCTTGAAATAAATAATGAAAAACGTATTAAAAACTTAAATAAACCTAAACTGCATGAAACAACTATACTAAGTCCTCTGCTAATACAAATAGGCCCTTCTAGTCTATTTGTGTAAAACAAAAACAAATCGCTTTTGACTTATTGCTGTATTTGTTTGTGTTGTCATTTACTACTACTATTATTATTTCATTCTTTAAATTAACAGTGATTTTAAATGTTTGTTCAAATTAGACATCATAGCAAGTTTAAGCTCAATCAAGTCTTTAATTAAGTCAAATATAGTTATTAGTCACAGTAAATTCAAAAATACAAAGGAGTTCCTAGAAACTACAAAAAGATCCTACATCAATATCAAAAGATCCAGGGAGTCATTGCTCCAGTACAAGTCCCCAATACCCCTATTTCTAATTTATGATTTGAGCATTCTGTTAAAAAAATATTTATGCAGTATTTTTACTATCTCTTTAAATGCAGCTCCTCACCAGCAGCCACTGCATTCGCACAGCGGAAATTGTCTCCATCTTTGCAGCACTTTTGCCAGCCAGGGCAGTCTATGTCCCATTCACATTGAACGCCCAAGTGTTCATCCACTGTACTAGGGCAATGCCCGGGTTTGGCGGTAAACTCTCTGCTCCTGTTCAGAGCTGTCATGACAAGAAAGGCGACAACTGAACTTCAATTCGTAAAAACAACAAAAAATGTCACCTGATTTCGGAAACGCTTCCTTTCCTTGGTTCACAGCTCCATCTTGTGTTCTTATTGGACATTACACATTGGCTTTTCTATCTCTACTTACTCTTCTCAGCAGTTCAGCTTGGATGAAGTGAGGAGCCACAGTTTCCCACTACTGGAAATGGATGAGGCAATAGACTAAACCAATTCTAACTTTTCTCAATTAAGGCAACACCCACACACCCACTATAATTCACGACTCTTACAAAAAAATAGTGTGATGTGACTGGTTCTAACCCTTCTTTATGAAAGTAGCACCCTGATGGTTCCGTTTCGGAGCTGCTGTTTTTGCTTCAGCCTACGGCAATACTCACGCAAGGCACAGTAGCTTCCAACTTGTTCGTATCCATCACAGCAACTAACAACCTCTTTTGTGTCCTGGAGAAGCACTTCGCGATAGACTACTTTGTAGCGTGTTCTCCGACACAGCTTCCAGGGCAGCCACCCTCCACAAGATGTTCTCTCCGAATAGGAAACCATGTAGGACATTACTTTTACTGTGCTTCTGATTTCATTTTTGGTACATAAATGGTAACCCAATGAATATAAGCCACCTTCTGAAAGAGCAAAAACACATAAAATGCAGCAGATTAGAAGCTTTTATTCAGGAACAAACAAAGATTATTATGAAATCATCATTAAAAAATTAGACACCCAGGATGAGTACCCAGCACCTTGTAATAAAAAGTTGTTTTTGTTTTTTTGATTTCAGGCTTCCCTGATAGACACAGCAACTGCCATCATTTATTATCATACATAGTTTGTTACTACAATTATTTCTGAGAGACTAATTGTGCTGTCCTGCCCACCTTAGTATTTATAGCCGGCTCTCTAGAAAATAGCAAAATAACAAATAACAAAAATAGCCTTTTTAATGTGAAGCAATGCCTTAATAAATTTCTTACCTACCTTCAAACAATGTTTTGTGTTCCAGGCTAAGTCCAAAGAAGCAAGCAGTAAGCCCAACATAGACAATCCAGCTCATTATGAACCATTAAGAGGCCACTTTACATAACACAGAGCTTGTGTCTGTGCTTATTCGTTCTTGTCTAGGTCTTGTCAGCTAACTGTTTCACTATAAGTGTCTTCTCCTTAATCACTTTCTGTAGTAAATTCCCAGGGGTGTAATGTGCTGTGTTGTGAGCACAGAGTGACTCTGGCACACCTGTAGGGTAGTAACTATACTAGGAAAGTTCTCCCCAGTACCTCTGCTTCCAAGCGTATGTTGATTTACAACATGCATAATGCGGTATTCTCTTCTTGTCTTGGTTATCACAATTTAGGTAGGAAATGCTCAGGAGATTTGGTGAAAGATTCCTTGGAATCTTGAAGTTTCATGTCTACTATTGCCCTAAATTATTAATTCTGCTTAATTCTGTGGGAGTGTTTTGACCAGATATTGTCATGAACAGCAATTATCTATGTTTATAATGCTGCAGGGATTAAAATCTCAGTTTGGAAAGCAGTACTGATTGTCCCAGGCGACATAGTTTCCACCCATGTTACCATGGAAGTGTTTGCTCTGTGATCCTCACTCTCTACCTCCAGTAATTACCATTGTCAGGGAAGCAGTTTTGGGAATAGAAATCACAGCAGGTCACTGTTTACGCAAGCCGTTGAATGACATTTTATCTATCCCATTCTCACTATAATATAATGAAATTTCAGCATTACAACAGCTTATATTTATATCACTCTAATAATTTCCATTAACCCAATTGTTTTGATCCAATGAAAAATGCAAACATTATCCCTGAGGAATACTGTGTGTTGTTTTTATTAACGTAACCCACTGTTCTATAATTCTATAATTTAACTGAGCTTTGTGATTAGATGTCATAAACAACAAGAAAAATACTCCATAGTTGAATTTTACAGGGCCAGAAAATAACTATAGGTAAGAGTTGTGAATAATGTGGCAACAGAAGATTTAACAAAATTTTCATTAGAATTTCTGTGTTAAGTCATAATTCTGTTGACGATGCTCGCTTGTGGTTTTTCCATGACAATACGAATTGGAAGTTTTGAAAGAAGTTTTGTAAGTTATGCATAACAAATATAGGACAACCTGACTATGGATTTTAAATTGTATTTCTCTACTAAGCAACCTCTCCTTGGGGATTTAAAGAGACCGTCAATGTTGTATACATGTTATATATTGTATTAAACCAGGCAATTAGCTTGATTTGATGGTTGTTATTGTGATGTGAAGAATTAGCCTAATTAAAATCATGCAGCTGACTGATCACATCCTTCCAAGTAATAGCCCGGGAGAGATGAAGGTGTGAGGAGGACAGATTGCCCCCACCCACACACACAAACACAGAGCAGGTGAGTGACTAGTGTCAAAGTCTGACAGCCACTGATGTCTGAATCACAACCTGACTCCTCGGGGTCCAGACAGAAAGTTCTAAGGACTTCGCTGGGGAGAGATGCATAGCAACTTCAACATGCCAGGGTTGTCAGATGCATTTCTGTTGGATAATTAACGTGCCCTAAAAGGCACAGATTTTAATTACATGTGTCAAATTATCTTCAGGCGAATAAGGACAACATGATCGTGAGAAATTCTATTGTTTCTATATATATATATATATATATATATACTTTCCAACTATGAACACTAATAAATAAATGCTAGTTTACAAAAAAAGGTAATTATTTTACTATTAGGTTCAATGTATAAAATAAAAAGATAAAAAATTTAATTACCGACTTGGATCTTGGCTGTTTATTACTTACATAACTCGACAAAAAATAATAACCTGTCTCTTTAAGCGAAACCCTGTACAGGCGCAACCCCCCTCAGTTTTAAATCTTTGTCAGTCCTGTAGTCATTTCCGCCATGTACGCCTTCTAAGAGGATGCAACCTATCAGAACACAGAGCACGTTACGAGCGTTTTCAGCGATGAGCTCATCCCTGATGTGGGATGACGTCAAATACAAAATGGGTGGAATCACGACTGCCACACGCTCAACGGAATTCTGAAATAGTCGTATTTGGCGCCCCTCAACAATTAAAATAAAGTCAAAAGGTAGGTTTAAATAATGAACAACTTCGGCTCTAAATATTTACATAGTTGGTTTTATCCTGTCAGTTTCTGTTTTGGGAAAACTGTCCTTTCCTGACGTAACGCTGAGGTGATTCCTTTCTCCTTCTTCTCTCGCTGCCGAGTAGTTAGTGCTTGTTTTGGATGCTGAGTCTGCGCTCTGAGAAAAATGACAGGCGCGGCCGTTTGCGCACGCTCACTGAACACAAACTGTTTAACCCAGCCTGATCTTCGCTTGTGTTTGGCTAGTGGAACCGTTTACACTTGGTACTAGGAAGTATTCAGAGTGCCAAGACCCCTTTCCCAACCATGTCTTACTGCAGCGCTCTGTTTAAGTCTTTATGTGTCCGATACAGAAAATATTAGGGAGTTAGTAATCTGATGTGTCTATCAAAGGCTCGATTACATGTTTGTATCAAACGAGTGACATTAAGTAGAAAACTCTCTGTGCCCATCGTTAACTGGCTAAATTTGAATGGCAGCAGCGAATAAGGCAGTGTTTTCGAGTTTCCTGTCTTTATATAATGTGAACTACGGGGGACGTGGGTGATTTAGAGAACGCGTTAGTGTTACATTCTATCAGTTTTAAATTTGACGGTAAGCTATACTTTGAAAAACGTTGCCCAGATCGTAACGGATCATACTTTAATTCGTATTTTATATTTTTAGAAATACAATTTTCATGACTTTTTCTTTTTTGCAATAGTTATATTCTAACAGTTGCCCAACAATTATCGCCTTAATATTAATTATTTTGAGATGATGTGTTGTGCTTTCTAAAACCTTTTTGTTTTGACTAGAAGTAGAAGTAGAATTGACTAATCTGATGTCACCAAGCTAAATAATTTATGTGTAAACTTTTTATGAGCACCAAATGCATTCAAGTACAACAGCATGTTTACATATTTTATATAAAAATGTTTTATTATATATTATTATATAAGCTCCCTTCTGGATCAAAACAACGCTCCCATAGGAATGTGAATGCTGGAACCATAGGAATGTGAATGCTGGAACTGAAATGCTTATCTTACTTGTCTCCTGACAGCTAAGATGGAGAGCCTGGTGCATTACGTTAATCCTGCACATGCAATCTCTCTGCTCGGCATCCTCAATGAGCAGCGCCTGAAGGGTCAGCTTTGCGATGTCCTGTTGATTGTAGGGGACCAGAAGTACGAGGCTCACAAGAGCGTGCTCGCTGCCAGCAGTGAGTATTTCCAGTCCTTGTTCGTCAGGAGAGGCTCAGAGGTACACACTGCGGTCCAGCTCGACTTTTGTGAACCTGACGCTTTTGAGAATGTACTGAATTACATTTATTCCTCTTCTCTCTTTGTGGACAAAGGCAGTCTAGCAGCAATCCAGGAGCTGGGATACAGTTTAGGAATTCCCTTCCTGACCAACATTATGTCCACTAAGCCTCAGGTTTCTTACAGCATCTCCCGAAAGAGGATGTCTTTTTCCGAGGAAGATGACAATCGCAACCAGCAAAGGAGCGTCATTGTTTGCCAGAGTAGCAGCAGTCAGCCTAGCTCTAGTTCCTCATATGATAAAGGCCAGCAAGAAAAATATATGCCCAAACAGACACACATGAGGCCTAAAGAGGTGCAATCTGCCAGAGAACCCTATCAATCCTCAGGATATAACAAACCGAATCAACCTTTGGGAAGCTCAACATCCAGCCTCAAAAATTCTGCTGGACTCCCTGAGAGTCTTGACAACAAATCCAATCCATCCACCTCCCTCTATATGGGGAGGGTAACACACTCGTCATCCACGCGACCACTGCTGACCTCATCGGTTTCCCTCAGCGAATCGCAAATACAGTGCGGTAGCTTGCAGCCGGACGGCAATATTTCTAAGAAAGAGCATCCAAGCCCTGAGTACAATTCCAAATCAGCACTTCCGGTGCAGGTGTCAGAATCTGGCCAGACAATTGACAGAAGCGGCCCTCTCATAAAAAGCCTGTTGCGGAGGTCTTTGTCGATGGACAGCCCTGTTTCTGTATTCTCTCCATTGCTCGAACTCAGGGCAGTACAAAGTCGGGAACAGTCTGTTGTAAAGATGGCAGCAAAGACATCTACTGACACAGAGCTCCAACATCAAAACTCAAACACAACCCCACCATTGGGTCAAAGGTCTAGGCCATGCAATACAAATGATGGGGAAAATTCACTTAAGGGTGAGGTCCAGGTGAAAACAGAGCCCAGTAGCCCACATGCAGATTCCTCTGACATTATACAGATTTCTGTTGGCGATAATTTGCCTGTTAACTTCAGGGACTTTCAAGTGAACTTTGATGAGGATCACATAGAATGTTTTAAACACTCTGGAAAGAGAAAGGTGAGAATGGATAGTACAAGGACTCAGTTTAAAAAGTACAAGGGTTTGAACGAACCTTATTTTGCATCAGATGACAACAGGCCGAACTCTTCTCCTCACAAATCTGACATGAATGACAACAATGAACTTGAAAAATCCAGGCAGAAAAGAATGTTTAAATGCTGGAGATGTTTAAAGGTTTTTCGTTCTAATGCTGGGCTGTATCGTCACGTGAACATGTATCATAACCCAGAAAAGCCCTACTCTTGTGACATCTGTCATAAACAGTTCCACACAAATTTCAAAGTTTGGACCCACTGTCAGACACAACATGGTGTTTTACAGAACCCAGCTTCATCCTCCAGCTCGTACACTGTACTGGATGAAAAATTCCAGAGGAAATTGATTGACATTGTGCGTGAAAGAGAAATTAAGAAAGCCTTGGTTATGAAGCTAAGGCGAAATAAGCAAGGGGGTGGGCAACCACATCCATTTAGCAAAAGGAGTTTACGAGCAAGATCCAATACCTACATGTGCCCTTATTGTGGAAAACTATTCTGGTTCCATTCTCAGTTTAAACAGCATCTAAGGATGCATCCTAATGAGAAATGTGATTTTGAGGCAGAAAGAGATGATGGCTTATCCCAAAAGCAGGACCAGACAGATCTTCTGACAGTAAGCAAAAGCAAGGATGTCTACCCTTGCAGGCTTTGCAATGAAAAGCTAAGTTCTTTGTTTGAGCAAGGAGATCACGAGAGAGGGTGTCGGCATGCGACCGTGTGCCCATACTGCGGCCTTAGATTCTCAAGCCCAGAAGTCAAGAAAGAGCATGAAGCCCACTGCGAGTACAAAAAACTGACCTGCCTGGAGTGCATGCGCACATTCAAGTCCTCCTTCAGCATATGGCGGCACCAAGTAGAAGTTCACAATCAGAATATAATGACTGGGAAAGAGCAGCTATCCATGAGTCCGCTGGAAAGCAACGTTGAACGATCGGATCTCCTCCGACCACGTGAAGAGCCTGCTAGTGTCAGGGGCACCAAAGAGGAAGTTGTTTTCAGTGACTCCTCAGGGCCGGTGATGTTTGATTCGGAGGAGTCATCCTTCATGCCAGAAGACCTGAGTGTTGCCCCACACCAGGAAGTGTTGAAGGTGAAAGAAGAGCCACAAGAGGAAGCCGTAGGGGAGCGAGAGATGACAATGCCTGCTGAGATGGGCCCTGAGGAACCTGGTGTGTGGCCGTGCGAGAAGTGCGACAAGCTCTTCAGCTCCCACAGGCAGCTGGAGCGTCACCAAGAGCTACTTTGTCGCATCAAGCCCTTCATATGTCACATTTGCAAAAAAGCCTTCAGGACTAACTTCCGCCTCTGGAGCCATTACCAGTCCCACATGGCTGCGTCAGAGGAGCCGGCAGTGAGGGAAAGTGAAAGGCGCCCTTCCTCGCCCTCACCCTCTCCCCCTCCAGCCCCGTCGGTTGCCTTGCCGAAGTCAGTCCAGCCAGAGGCCACAGAGGAGGGAGGCGGCTCGGGGCATCTCACACTCAAGGTGCCAGAGCTGGAGTCACAAGAGAGTGGCCTCCTATCCAAGGCAAACACTGCAGCTCAGGAATCCGACACGCTATTTTACCACGCCCCCACACTTTCTTCCCTGACATTTAAGAGGCAATATATGTGCAAACTCTGTCACAGAACCTTCAAGACTGCCTTCAGCCTTTGGAGCCACGAACAGAGCCACACCAATCCATGACTAGTTCACATGTAAATACATGCCAACACGGTTTTTTTTTTTATTAATTTTTTTTTTATTAATTTTTTTTTTAATGAGACTGCTGTGAGGCCAATTACAGTACAGTGGTCAAAACCAAATGTGG
>JAOVYW010000084.1:5312832-5323545 GCA_025775045.1 Hiodon tergisus | reverse complement strand
TAAATAACTTTAACTAAACCTTTACATTCCTAGGTTTGTCTGTCAGGTGTTAAAAGCTTGCATGGTTGCATCTACTTATGATATATTGCCAAAATATATGTAACTAGCATATCTCAAGTGTCAGTTTTTTGCTCTCCTGTTGAGAGGGGCCATAGCTGTGGTCTCGTAATGACACACCTTCCTGTTGTTATCCCATCCTAGGTCATCTCTGCCGGAAAGCTTGGAGATCAGACAGGCCAGCGATGGAGAAGAGGGGGTGTTCGTAATGCAGAGCCTTGTGAAAAGGACACGTTTCGGCCCCTTTGAGGCCAAGCGGGTGGCCCAGCTGGATAAAGAAGGGCCGTTTCCTTTAAAGGTGTGACAGTGGGAGAGTAATATATTTTTTATAAAGACCGATTTAAAGGTACCTTTTTATCTTGGGAATTACTTTCTGAGAATGTTTCTTGATCTTTGCAGATTTTTCTGAGAGATGGAGTGGTGATCTGCTTTGACACTGCAAATGAAGAAGACTGTAACTGGATGATGCTGGTGCGGCCCGCCACTGACTTTAAACACCAGAACCTGACAGCCTACCAGCAGGACGATGAGGTCTACTTCAACACCTCCCAGGTAGCAGGTCCCAGGCTACCCAGTCCCGGCCCTCCGCCTGCGTGGCCTGCCATGCTAGAATATTAGCAACTATCGCACTTATAACAAGCAAAAGACTACCAGTATTGTTTTAATTTTCTTTTGTTTCCCCATGTTGCAGGATTTGCAACCAGGATCAGAGCTGAGAGTTTGGTATGGGGCTTTCTACGCGAAAAGGATGGAGAAGCCTGTCCTGAAGCCACTGGGAGCACCACCCCCTGCAGGTATAAACACAGCGGCAGTGTCCCATGTTCAGTGGGCACCTCTCGTTGCCAGTTAAACAGGCTGATGTGGGGGGGCTTGTGACTAAATTAGGGTATTGGTGCATCTAACATAAAACGTTGTGTTTGGAGTTGCGGTGCTCTGCATAACAAAGCCTTTTGCCTTGTCCAGTAGATGTCGAGGTGTCCTCCACCAAGCAGATGCTGGCAGAGCGGTGCGTTGGCACGACTGAATCTTCTGAAGCTCCTCTGACTGGAGAAAATGATGCAGGTTAGTGAGTCCTGTCTCTGGGTTTTTTTAACAGCTTGCTAGAAGCACTTGCCAAGATCGCCTCTGATTCTGTCGGCATATTATCATCCCCCTTGATCCACACAGTCGTCCCTTTTGTTGACACAGTTTTGTCTCCAGGTATTATGGGGCTGGAGTGCAACCAGTGGGTGTGTAAGGTGTGCCCAGCCGTGTTTGTGGAAGCTCAGCTCCTCACAGGTGATAGTTTAGGTCATAGTTTAATTCCGATGTGTTTATCCACATTGCTCTTGTTTTTGTGTTCTCTCTGTCCGGCTGAACTCCACATGTGCACCATTCTCTCCTTCGTCTCCCCCATCTCCGCTGGTTTCAGACCACCTGCTGAGCCACCTGCAGGAGGTAAAGACCACAGGCCCTCCCGTGGCCGACCCGCCTGCCCAGAAGGAAGCAGAGATTTTAGCACCTGACAGTGAGCTTGGCACCAAGGTTGTCTCAGTCCCGCGGGCGCCCAAGAAAAAACAGGTCAGGGTGCGTAGGTCCAAGGGTCATAAACCAGCGGCCCGATCTGCAGCCCCACCTGAAGGTGCTGCAAAGAAAGGTAATTAAGCTGGGGTATTGATTTCAAGACCTATAACACTTTTTAATATGAGATGCGGAGACTTCTCCTGTCTATTGTTAATGGTAGTCTTTAAAAGTCAGGAATGTTAACTCTGTAGGGTTTTGTTTGCTGTTAAATATATATATTGTCCTGACTAGAAAATATTCCTTAAACAGATACAGAACCACTGGTGCATAACCAAGTCGCCTTTTTGTATGACCCCGGTTTGTGTGTCTTTCCCCTTTAAGACACTCAGTTGACAGTGCCCGTGGAGCAGGTTCTCGACACGGTGCCTCCGGATGTGGGCCTGCCGCTTCTCGACTCATCAGATATCATGATCGGTCCGGATGGCGTTCCGGTGAAGCTGCAGAGAGTGACCCGCACCTTGATACCCTCTGGGAAGTAAGGGCACCATGAGGCCGTCCCTCTAACCCACTTTATGCGGTGCCTTTTGCCGGAATGTTTTCCCCGGCGTCACGGCTTGCCCTCTTGTTGTCGTTTTACCGACACAGACCCGGCATCCGGAAGAGGTTCGTGAGGCAAGGGGGAGACCACAAGCGTGTGTATCAGTGCAGCCTCTGCAACAAGGTCTTCCAGAACAGCAGCAACCTCAACCGGCACATCCGGTCTCATGGTACTGCAGCCAGTTCCTCTGCTCCCTTCCTCCCCCAGCCAGTATCATCAATCTGCAGTCATTCCAGGCTGAAAGGAAATTTTCTCTATGACTTCAGAGGCAACTACTAAGCTTTCATGGACAGAAAGAGAGAAGGCAAAAACAATTACTATGAAATGTATTCGACAGTTAGTTACAGCACTGAAAGGCTTGCAAACATAATTTTGTTTAACTGAGGAATGATCTCCCCCTTTTATTCAGACATAGAAGTGGGCATTCTTTTATGTCTGAGGGAAAAAGGCAATGGGGAAACTGTAGTTTTTGTTGAAGTATGAAGTAATACAATCTTAACCCCCACAACACCCGTATCCAATATACAGATGGGTGACAAATTAAAGAAAAACCCTACAATGAGGGGGTCGGGAGGCTCGGTTATGCTGTGGGGGGCATTCCTGGCATGTTTTGGGTGTGCTTGTTCCCTTAGAGGGAAGGGTCACTGCAACTCATTACTAAGTTATTCTGAGTGATCATCTTTATCCCTTGGTGAAACATTTCTATCCTGATGGAAGTGGTCTCTTCCAGGATGACAATGCACCCATCCACAGGGCACGAGGGGTCACTGAAGGGTTTAAAGAGTGTGATAATGATGCAAACCGTATGCTATGGACTTTGCAGTCACCAGATCTCTACCCAGTTGAAAACCTGTGAGAGTTTGAAAGGTGCTCTCTACTGCCATCATCAAAATTCCAAATGAGGGAATATCTTTTGGAAGAATTGCGTTCTATCCCTCCAGTAGAGTTTCAGAGACTCGTGGAATCAGTGCCAAGGTGCATTGAAGCTGTTTTGGCAGCTTGTAGTGGCCCAACACCCTACTGAGACGCTTCATCTTGGGTTTTCCTTTCATTAGTGACCCATCTGTATAGACACGCATTACAAAAGCCGTAATGTTATATCTTTATTGTCAGTACGTAACCAATTTGCTTTACTGTTCAGGTGTTTGCTGTGGAACATATCATATTCTGTGTTTCAGGCATGCGTGCTCATGGATTTATCTATTTACTTTGAACCCCTTTAAGCTTTACTAGATACCACAGACTTATGCTCTCTGTGTCAACACATTCAGAGATTTAGAATCCAAAGAATGAAATAATAATAACAGCAGAAATAATTTACTTAAGTCAGAGTGGGGATGGGTGTCATCACATAGAAAAGTAAAGAACAAAATACTTGAAAATACAAAGCTTGAAAATTAGAAAATGGGAAACCCCATAGCACAGCTTGTATTGAGCTGCAAAAGTAGTTACATTGCCATTATACCTAATTTATATAGTTTTGCAATTCTTGCTAGCCTGTGTACGTTCTTGCTAGCTTCTTGTGTACATTCAGGCCATCATTGCTTTAGTCGATATTTACTCATTTAAGACTACTGTATATTTAAGTGCCTATTCCGTTGATGTGAAATCAATGGACTCCTTTTCTGCCTGCTCTTTCAGGTGATAAACTTTTCAAATGCGATGAATGTGATAAGATGTTCAGCCGCAAGGAGAGTCTGAAGCAACACATCTCATACAAACACAGTAAGAATGAGGTAGGGACTCAGAATGACTTATGGCAATAAGGTATGTGTTCTGGAATCTATGCAGAACACCTTAAAAGACAAAAACATTTTTATCAGTGGTGGGTGAATCCCTCATCCCTATTCCTGGAGAATAATTCCCTCTTCGTTTCTGTTCACAGCCTGACATGGAATACAGATATAAGTGTGAGACTTGTGAGAAAGCCTTCCGTGTGGAGAACGCCTTGAAGTTCCACAACTGCAGAACAGGTGGGATATTCCGTGCCGAGAGAGGCCCGCAGATTTAACCAAACTAATTATGTGCCACCTTTGTGCTCTCCCTTTGTGTCACAATCAGGGAAGGACATAAGCTGGATTCAAACCAATAAACTCCATACTCATTGGGCTCAGTCAGCGCTTGGGCGAGCAGCTTTTACAGTATGAGCCAGTTGGATGGCAGTACTTTTTATTATAAAACAGTAATTTAAAATGAGCCCAGTTCCAAATCTAGACAGCTGAAATAGTACATTTTTTCCTTTCTGCTTGTGTAGCTTGCCCAACGCATGGGTTCACTTGGCTTAAGTTTTATATCCACTGTAAACTGTTGTGGGTTTGTGGGGGAAATTGTGGGATTACCGTGTGTTCTTTCTTCCCCCAGATGACAAGACGTTTCAGTGCGAGATCTGCTCCCGTTTCTTCTCCACCAACAGCAACCTGTCCAAACACAAGAAGAAGCACGGCGAGAAGCTGTATGCCTGTGAGATCTGCCACAAGATGTTTTATCGCAAAGACGTCATGCAGGACCATCAGAGGCGGCACATCGTGGGTAAGTTCAGCCAGACGCACCCAGCACTGCAGTGGTGTGTGCTTGGAGCGGTCTGATGAGCGTGTCCCTCGCCTGCAGGGCCAAAGCACATGAAGAGAGAAGAACTGGAGGCTAACGGGGAGGAGGGAACCAAGTACAGGAAAGAACCCTCTGCATGTCCAATTTGTGGGAAGGTTAGCCATTAACCCCAAAAGTCTACCGGCTCTAGAGTTCAGTTTTATGGTGGTTTTTCTTTTCTTCTCCTCAGAGTCAAATGCAGATATTAAACTGTAAGCAGATAGTGATTGTGAGTATACACTATAGCAGTTGACACCTGTGTGTTGTGTCCAGGTCTTTTCCTGCCGGAGCAACATGAATAAGCACCTGTTGACCCATGGGGATAAGAAGTACACCTGCGAAATATGTGGCCGCAAGTTCTTCCGTGTGGACGTCCTAAGAGACCACATCCACGTGCACTTCAAGGTGGGAGATGCAACCGCCATTAATTATTTGGAGGCACTGAACTCTCCGTGATCTCAGAAATTTTTGTACGCGTGTCGTGCTTGTTTCAATCTCCGAATTATGAAGTTTGGGTGTAGTCTTTTCTCGATCTGCCAGTTATACAGCCGCTAGAGACCAGCATTTCAAAATGAAGGCAGACAGTATAGCCATTGAAAAGACCTCCCCCACAGGACATCGCACTAATGGATGAACAGGAGCGGGAGGATTTCATCCGGAAGATTGGTATCTCTGTGGACGACAGCGACTGCAATTCAGACGAGGATGATGCGGAGGACGACCCTGACAGCCACAAGTACAGCTGCAAAAAGTGCCAGGTAAAACCGCCGCGCATCCTTTCCCTGCGGGCACCCGGAAGGCGAAGAGCTAATCTGTTGGGATGGCGACACGAGATGGGAACTTGCTACATTACAGCGGCTCAAGTGTCTGCTTTGTGCAACCCTGACCCAGGTGACGTTTGCCAAAGGCCGAGACTACCTGAAGCACATCATGGAGCTGCACAAGGAGCGGGGCTACGGCTGCATCATCTGCAACCGCCGCTTTGCCTTAAAGGCCACCTACAACGCTCACCTTGTCATCCACCGGGAGCAGCTACCGGACCCTGCGGTACAGAGGTGAGGGTCCTTGTATCCAGTAGGTGACAGGTTCACGTCCAGGAAAACGGAAACTGCAGCTGGAGCTTTGAAAAAAAGCTAAATCCTGCTGTAAAAATGAAGGGCAAGGCTGTAAGCTGTGTAAGTGGGCCTGAGTAAAAGCCTGCGTTTTCTGCTCTAGAAACTATAGTAATTTAAATGAATACACTAACTATACCCATTTGTGCATTCGGGTATAGTTTGTGGAGGGAGTTTGTGGGGATGGGTAACTTGACAAATGTTTGAGATACTAACAGGAATTACCATGATGGGTAAGTGCAAGCAAACTTGTGGTAAACCGTTCCTTCTTTTGTTTGTGATGCTGACACTTTTCAAGGGAGATAAATGAGTGGGAATAATCTTATACACCTTTCACTGTCTTCCTTTTAAGGTATATCCACCCTTGTGAAATGTGTGGCCGCATTTTCAACAGCATTGGCAACTTGGAAAGACACAAAATCATTCATACAGGTAGCTCCTGGGTGATTCCATATGGGATTGTTTGATTAAAGGTTGGGGCCTTAAGGAAATCCACATTATTAACCTTGTTTGTGATATTCTGCATTATATATAATTTACACCATGTAAATAATGCTAAATGACAAAACGTTATACTGAGATCATCTTTATGATGCTGATACGCCGTTGTTTGGTAACTGCTGGTTCTGGGGAACCTCCTCGAGCTATTTCAACTCTAAACTCAAAGGTTCTAAGGATGGGTAGAACTCTTCCTTTACAGCTCGCTGTGCTCTCACTCTCGGTCCAGGTGTTAAGAGTCACTGCTGCGACCAGTGCGGGAAGTCATTTGCCAGGAAAGATATGCTGAAGGAGCACCTGAGGGTCCACGACAACATCCGTGACTTCCTGTGCGCCGAGTGTGGAAAAGGTCATTCCACGACACCGATTGGAAACGTCTGGCGGCAGTTGGTTCAGGGGAAGGGCTAATTGCTTTACGCATTTGACAGGATCAACCGCCCACCTCTTCTATGTCTGTAGGCATGAAGACCAAGCATGCCTTGAGGCATCACATGAAGCTCCACAAGGGCATCAAGGAGTACGAGTGTAAGGAGTGCAACCGAAAGTTTGCCCAGAAGGTCAACATGCTAAAACACTACAAGCGACACACCGGTGAGTCTGTCAGTCTGCCACGGCCTTGTCTTAATGCGTCATAACTCAAGCTGTGAGGCCGAGACGGAAATGTCAGGTTGCTACCCTCACAGTGTTGTGCCTCTGGGACTGGGGGTGGGGGTGGTGGTTATGGGCTATGGCAGTTGCAGTCAGGCATGGGCCGTTCCGCAAGTTGCTATCTCTGCATCTCGCTCTGACTCGTAATTGTCCTGAGCTGGTACACACTATCCCAGCAAATCCGCCCCTGCCCCTGCACATGTTTTTCCACGCCTGAATGCGTTGGGATGAGACGAGTGCTTGAGATAGCCGGGTTCATAGCTGACTGCTACTTCTCCTATAACACAACGGGGGCTAGGAACATTTAGTTCTGTGACCGACCCCAGCACCTTCCACCCGCGTAGACCTTGTTTATCTTGAATGGCGATGCCTTGAGGTTTTTTTTACTCACCCCCATGCATGACGGTCCTGTCCTGACCCGAGTAACGGTATGAATATGGACATGTGTGTGTGCCTTTTGACTTTATTCCCCTCAGGTATAAAAGACTTCATGTGTGAACTGTGCGGCAAGACGTTCAGTGAGAGGAACACCATGGAGACGCACAAATTAATTCACACAGGCATGTACACCTACTTAAAACTTAATAAAAGAATACTGAAGATGAATCCAGTTAAGAGTCTGAAGAGATTTGGCTGTGAGAATTCATTACCATGCTGACCTTGGCTCAATTTTGCAGTGGGGAAGACGTGGTCGTGCGCTGTGTGTGATAAGAAGTACGTAACGGAGTACATGCTGCAGAAGCACGTCCAGCTGACGCACGAGAAGGTGGAGGCCCAGAGTTGCCACCTCTGTGGGACCAAGGTGTCCACTAGAGCCTCCATGAATCGCCATATGCGACGGAAGCACCCTGAGGTAGGCCAACTGTTGTGGAGCTGAAGACCTCTGAGCAGGTTTTCACGGGAGGGGCCGTCACCCATGTCTGTTCAGAGAATGTACAAGAGAATATAAATCATTGTGGAAATGCAGAAACGTGATGACCTAGCACTGGCTGCATCTGTTAAAGCACTGTTGGTAACAGCCGAATTGAGTAGATGTTGGGGCTGTAACAGTACTCACGTTTTCACCGAACCGTTCGGTACAGGGCCCTCGGCTCAGTTTGCACTGTGAACCCCAATGAAAACTGACAGTTGTAATTTAATGTGAAAGCGTAAATGGCTGCAATAAATTAAAAGTGCATAACCATGTTCTTTTTCTTAATGTAATGAACTAATTGTCCCTGTTTTGACCCTTTACAATTTCCCATTGATTACCACCATTCTTGTAAACCAGATGGGCTTTTAAACAGAACTCTTTGGACATAACAATCCGTTTGACAGCCATTATAGTGGCTCCTGAACGGGTACAGCTGCTTTTATATCTGAGGCTCGGTATCCGTAGGTCTGCTAAGTGGCGTTATATCTCTGACGATCTTTCCTAACACACGGTCCTTGTAGGACGAATAATTCAATATTGAGGATGAGGCTGATTTGAAGTGGTCAAAATCCTATATCTTTAAAAGTTGGCTATAGAAGTGATGCACTGAAGTAACTGGTGGCATTCATTTTCCTGCTCTGCCCAAACCAATCCGTGACTCCATATTGCAATAGGTACTGAACCGTGGGTTTGGTAATCCGTGGGTGACCGCCTTCTGGCTCTGTGTTTTGTCCTTGGACCTCAAGGTTGTTACGGTGAGAGTGGACGAATTTGACGAGCTCCAGGAAACCACGACCATAGATGCCTCCGACATCAGCATTGTCCAGGTTGGTTGCGATGTCGCCTGATGGCTATCCTGGGGCCGCTGCTACAGACCTCAGGACAGCTGCCAAGCCTTTGTGTGTCTTTGCAGCCCTCGCTGTCTCTGGACAAGGAACCGTATTCAGGCGAGAAGCCGTCACGGGTGGCCAAGCCCCCGAAGAAGAAGCTAAAGCCGGTGGAGCCTGAAGAGGACCTTTCGGACTCTGATGATTACGGCGACTACACGGACAAAGGAGCAGGTTTTACTGCAGCGGTGGGAGACGAGACGAGCTCTGCGGTGCAGAGCATCCAGCAGGTCTGCCACGCTGTATTTAACGGAGTCTGCTGACCCACTCTTGTACTCCTCTAGATGCACTGCTAATATAAACGTTAATGGCAGGGTTGTCTTATAGAAACAGCAACGTAATGCATATTTATGTATTTATTTTATTTGTTGAGTCGTTGAGGAATGACCATGTTATGTCTGCATATCAGGTGGTGGTACTGGCTGACCACGGTGCCACAACTTTACCCTCCAGCTCCGTGGGGCTCACCAACATCACCGTAACACCCATCACCACCTCGGCCACTGCCCAATTCACCAGTCTGCAGCCTGTAGCTGTCAGTCAACTGACCCCTGGCGACCGGCCCCTGACCCTGGACAGCTCCATCCTCACAGTCACCTTTGATACGGTCAGTGGCTCAGCCATGCTCCACAACCGTCCCGCAGATCTTCCTCCCGACGCCGGTGCCACCCCGCCCTCAGTTGCCCACTTCATCAACCTCACCACTTTTGTCAACCCCATTGTCCACCCCCTTGAGCCGCCAGCTCTGGCCTGGAGACCCGTAACGCCCTCAGAGGGGAGCCCGTCGGCTCCAGACGCCCAGCAGCCTGAGTCCCAGGACGCGCAGGCCGAGCCCCCTGCTCCCCAGCCAGCCCCGCAGCCATCGGAGCTGCCCCAGCCCATCCAGGCTCAGGCCGCCGCACAGGCCCAGCCCCCGGCTCCGCAGCAGATGTACAGCTACTAGACCCTTTCCCAACCCCCGTACAACTGGAAATGTCTGTGCAGGAAACGTTGTGAAAATGGAGAAAAAGGCCAAATGCGTGGCCAAATTCAGTCCGTGGGGGTTGAACTCTTGCCCCTGCAGCCAAAATAATCACTCTTTACGCCCCTGCAAACTGGCTTGAAAGGCAAGTGTGCACACTTTGTAGGACTTTGAGATTTATGTCTGTGCCACCAGGGGATGTTTCATCCAGGAGGTTTGCTCTTGTGTAGTGAAATTTTTAAAAACTGAGCTTTAATGAACGACTTGCAATGGGTATAGCCTAGTTACACTAGCTCAGAGAAGATACTTGAGTGCATTTTGTTTACTGTAAAATTCTACACTTTTAAACTGAGCCACAGAAGTTCAGTAAAGTTTAATGACTCCAGCACAAACCAGGCTTGCAGGCATCAGATGTTTTTATCTGTGAGCTATACCATGTTTGCACTATAAATATCCTGAATATCTGCATATTGTTTCTGTAGAATTTAAATTGTCTAATAAAATAGAGAACATATACATGCAGTGATCAAAATGGCTAAATATATGTCTGGATTCCTTCACTAGAGATAACAGTGGTCAAAGCTTTACCTGAATGGAATCTCCTGTTTAGCTGGCCTACAGTTGATAGTCAGTTATATTGCTGTACTGCGATGGCAAAAAACTTCTCACAGAATGTACTTGCTGGAAATTTGAATAGTTATATTAAATCATGTAAATGTGTTTTTGTTATTTTGAAAAGCCAAAAAAGGCATATGGCCAAGCTTCTTAACATTTAATCGACTTTGAACGCTTCCTCTTAAGAAACAGTTGAATGAAACTTAAGTTGATGGAAAGAAATGTAATAATTTGTATTTGATTTTATTGTGTCCTGATAAATGTCCATATTGAACTTATTTACGTTTCTGTCCAAAACTACTGGAAACGATGACATGAAAAATTTATATCAGAGC
>JAOVYW010000084.1:5245668-5257866 GCA_025775045.1 Hiodon tergisus | reverse complement strand
AGAAGCAGCTTCTGGAACAGCTCTGGCACATGTACACCCAGGCGCCTTAAACATTACTGGAGCTCCTGTCACGCAGCCCAATGCCTGACGATTGCCCTTTGTTTCTGACTGGGAGGAATGGGGGGGAGGCATATAAAAGGTCACAATCATCCATGCATAATCAACGCTAACTGTTACCGCTGTATTTTAATTTTCTTTTTGTAGCGCTTGGGCAGACGAGTGAAGAGAAACGTCACTGAGCGCCACCACCCTGGCTAATTCATCCCTAGCGCGTGTGACTGTTGCAAAACAGAGACGCGCGCATGAAGGAGTCGGTCAGAGCCAATTAACAGTGACGGTCGAAAGCCGAGACATCATCAATCATAAGTATAATTCAATGATATCAGTTAATTTCTCAGCTGCGCCCAGGCTACTTCAGGACGCAAAACAAAAGCAGCACCGCTTCACCCCCACTCAAATGGAGAAGCCAACAGGAAGGTGTTGCTGAAGTGTCATCACCTCCAGGACAGCCGAGGAGGCTTAGGGGAAACCCACTTCATGCTGCCTCTCACGTGGCCCTGGGAGGCGGCACGGCGTTGGCGTGGGGGGGCAGGCGCACACATGCAGTCTCTCTCGCACACGCGGAGGCGCACGCACACGCAGAGCGCGGAGCCCATCCGTAACCTTCCTCTCCAGGATGAGGACACTTTTTTAACACTCATTAAATTCAACCTTATCTCATGGAGACCGAAATCCTCTGCCAGCCGACGCCCGCGTCTAATCTCGCTCTCCGACAAGCGAGTCTGACAGCACCTTTCTTTTCCATTCTTGAGACACGTAGCCAGACATATATTAATCTGTCAGTCATCGCTGGTAGCAACAGGAAGAAACAAAACGGAAAAGACGAAGGGAAAAGATGGAGAAGCTCGGGGTCTGTGAACATGAAGGAGAAGTGACAAGAAAGGGACTGGGAGACAAAACCCCAGGGATTGGGTAGTAACAAACAGCATTCGCTTCCTTCTGTATATTCGGCGTGTCATAAACCCAGCTGAAAGACGGAATGGGTTTGGGATTAGATGCCTCCCACTCCACTGGAAGAGACAAGCCTTTGAATTTAAAACCTGTAAATATCAATCGCAAAAAGAGGCCATTTTTCTCACATCTTTCACACTTGTTTAAGGCAGCATTTATCACACAGGAGGGAGAGAGAGAAAGAGAGTGATTTAATGCAGACACATTCACTGCATGTGGGAAAAATGGGACCTTCTGTGATAAAAGAAGACACCTTCAACGTGCAGTGGCGGGGAAAGAGATGATGAGATTTTCCAACTAAATCAGTGTCCATATATTGAGGCTAAGGCAGGCTGAGACATGGTTGGACAAAAACCCTATGCAGTAAATGTCATATAAATGTTATTTTGTTATTTTAAACTGCTAAAACCAGCTGTGATTTGGACTGATGTGCGTTTGGACTAGGCAAATTGTACACGTAATTGAATGTGTATTTGTATTTCTTTGAGTAAATATTCGCACAGCACACAAAATGCCACTAAGCGTTTTCGAGCGGCAGTCATTACTGCTTTGCTGATGATCAAACTGAAGTTCCTTTTAGGACTCATTCTGAAAACACACTGGACAAGAAAATTGTTTTAACCTTCCTCCTCAAATGATCTAGTTACATCCTTAATGCATTTTTGGCTTTAAAAATGTGAGGCCCCTTTGTCCAAATTACAGACATACTGGCGAGCCCAGCCTTCCATAATTTCAGGGCAGTCAATCACTCCGAATTCACCAGCAGAAACAGCGTCAAAACATTTCAAAGCGTCATTCATAGAGAAGCGAGCTCCCTTTTTGCACAGAATTTACCACCTCGCTTTCTTTTTCTTTGGGAATAGTTCCATGTTCTATTATAGAGAGTGACCTGGTGGTGGGGAGATGCCGAAAAAATTTAATAATAATAATTAAAGTTATAAGTTATAATAAGTTTTCACTACTACACTGTCCCCAAACCAATACATCTTTACTGGTCTGTCTTCCTGTTATGAGTCCGAGTCTGAAACACAGATTACACAGCCAGTTGTGTAATGGCATATTTGAGTTTCACTTATTTGCTTCTTTGGGGTTTTATTATAAAGCCAAATACAGAAGGGTAAACTCTGCTGACCAGTCATCCTAAACCCAATAACCGCGAAAACATCATTTTGTCTCTTTTCTTTTCAAACAACACACACAAATACACACCAGCATCTGCATATTCACTGAGCCGAGCCAGACAGACAGAAGCAGCCAAAGAAGAAACACAGTTTGTGCTGAACCCCCCAAGGTCCTACTTAATTCCTGCCAAGTGCTATGTTGTGTGGGATTATATTTTTTTCTTTGTTACTTTGTTCTGTGGGGCACCGGGGAGAGAAAAATCGCCTACTGTGTCTTTAAGACAAATCACCGTAGAAAGCGCAGAGGAAATCACCAGGAAGCACAATATTAAAATCTGTCTGACCCCTGACAGACACCGTAGCCCCGAGCAATCTGCCTGGCTGAAGAAATATGGTCAAGGGGATCGGGTCTCTGAAACGCTCCGTCAAGACTGTTCTTTCAGGCGTGGAGCAAGACAGCCTCCTTCCTATGCTAACCCACTATTTTATCCCCCCCACACTTTTTTTGAAACGCTCCAAAGTGGGGGGCTGATGATAGGCTCTCTGGGGGGACATGAGATGGCCTGAGACTTCAAAAGCCAGCAGCCTGACAGACAGCAGGGAGGTCTCTTTCCCCCCTTTCAGGCCAGGCCCCTGCTGCTTCTGGAGGGGTTTCTAATTGCATTTCACAGGGATTGAACAAAATAAGGCCTTGTTCTTCCTACAGTAGCTCCCCTGCTGCGGGGAATGGCCGTGATTCGAGACTGCTCTCTGTGACAGAAAGCTTTAACATGTCAAGAGTCCGCAGAGAGCCAGGTTGGATTTCCCACTGGTAATGCTAGAACATGGGAGACTGAACATGAAAAAGGACCTTTATGGGGAAACCTTTAACCCTTTGGTTGGCAAATGCTTGAGCTGGCCAACATGACCTAAATGCAGAGGGGCCTGAGGAAGTGGAGGGGAACCTCCCCTTTGAAGCTTCCACATTTAAATATTTAATGACCCGATTCTGGCCCCTATGTTTGCAAGTGTGTTTTGCCCTGCCGCTCTGTTTCATTAATTATCAAAGTGCTGGTGTGGAGGAGCCCAGCCATCGGAGATCAAAAACAGAGCTTATAACAGCGTAACCATCACCTAGGATGTAAAGCGTGTAACTAAACTATGACACAGAAATCTCGCCCACAAAAAATATACATAATGATCAGGCTGCAACATTACATTACGTTATGCTTGGTAAAATGCATCTAAAATACCTGAATTGAACTGTGGATCCACCTTTAAAAATAGTAATACAACAAAAACGTTAAACAACCTATAAGGAGTTATCCAGGGCCCTTAATCCAGAGTGACTGATAAACTAAATTTTACAGCTGAACAAGCGTGTTGCTGTCCCCCCAGTCAACTAAACATTGAGGCTCTGAGGTTAAACCGTGGTCAATACAAACCCAGAATGAGAATACCTAGGGAAAAATTTAAACAAGTGTTGTATAAAATATCTATTATTATACTAAATATTGTTCATCGCCAGCTAAAATGAGTGTTCGCAGCCACTGCAATGTTTTTTGTTTCTAAGTTTTATATGCACATGTATATTAAAGCGTACAAGAAGCTTTCCATTTTATTTCAAGGTTGGTCTTCAATAGTCATAAAAACACTGTACTGGACATTATTTTACACTTTGGCATATCAAGAACACCCAAGCAGCTTTTCATCTCCTAGATCTCTGTGTTTTGCTGATTTAGTGTTCCCTGCTGTAGGGGGTTAAGAAACGGGCCATGTGGTCAGTGGGTCACAGCCTTGAGATCAAGGATGATAACTGTTCTTGTACCATTGAGCCAATGATACCAGATATGATTACCAAATAATTCATTAAATAGACACAAATCTATTTTTGCATCTCTCCACCAAGTGAAAACTTGTTCATAAAGGATGGATTAAAGAAAAACGCAAATAAAATAAATAGGGTATAGCCAATGTACCCGCAATATGAATAGGTTGTAATGACATCAAAGTTATTCACCTATCCTTAGATAACATTAGCACTTTGGTGTCAAATCTCATATAAACTGCTCTTCAAGTTGAACAGGCAGCAGGGAGCATCACTGGGACACTGGATACCGGTTCGAAGACTCCCAAAAACCCAAGGGGTTCCCAGAGCAAGGCACTTAACCTAGATAGCTTTATTAAACAAGAACGTAGAAATTAAGACCAAAAAGGGTAAGTCACTCTAGACAAGAGCTAAACAACTAATCATTTCATTTGCTTAAAACAAGCAAATGGATTCCCGAGAAAATATTTGTATGGTGCCTTTATTGCGTCCACTTAGGGCACTCATCATGTAAAACGGATGTTTGTTTTCAGAGGGTCCTGAGCATGCTAGGAGCCCATAGGTCTCACAACGACAGAATTGAGCAGCTGCCTGTTTAATGCCACAACTGTTACTATAACATAAGGCACGTTTGTCCTGGAGTAAAAGGGGTGTTTTTTTAGAGGTCTGAAATTCAGCAACATTCCACATTTCCTCCACAAACTCACACCATGTTGGTTTTAAATGCAGACATTGTACAACGGAGTGGCAAAATGAGAGCAAGGCATTCACTGGCTAGGTTTCTGTGGGAGGGCGGGGGGTGCTGTATGAGGATGGAGACTGTATATAGAGTGTGCAGTGTGAACGTTCCACTCTGGTGTGTGTGTGTGTGTGTGTGTGCGCATACATGGACAATCCACGACTGACGCTGAAGTAAAACGGAAAATAATGTAGCACTAAAGCCCAATCATCAGTGCCTGTCTCAGCCAAGCTTACCATGTGCTCTGTTTACTAACAGCGCGTTTACAAGAGGATCTGGGCTGCTTCTGTGTGATCAAACGAGGCTGTAAGAGGATTTCACACAGAAAACAGTGACAGCCTGCAAACAGCTCATGGAGACAGCTGCATTGCCCAACACAGCTGCAGGCACTCAACAACGCCCATTCCCAGAGCCCCGTCTCTGGAAAAAAATAAACCGCTGCAGGAGTTATCCTTAAAAAAACCCCCATAAAACCAGTCGACATGATTTTCCAGTTTAGTTTGTCTCCTTGAAGGCAGGGTCGTCTCAAGTGCTGAAGACAGCGATAAGGACCAGCGTTGTATGTTAACGTACAAACATAACTTATATAATAGCGACCTTTGACGTCACTGAAAGCCTGCCTGCCTGCCTGCCATATGACACAAGACATTGAAATGGGTCAGGGCAGCCACGCAACACGGGACATTATGATATGTGTTCCAGAACGTTTTAATTACCCCTTATCTTTAAACACACAGACTTAAACTTAAAAGACGGAAATGCTACAGTCAGTCATAAACGGTGGTAGGTTGGAAAGGCTGGTAGTTTCAGTATGCTGATTAAGACATGTCCCGCAGCAGCCTCGAGAGTCTCCTCTTACTGCACTGCTGATGTAAACAGTTTGCCCCTTTTTTTTTATTCACAGCTTATAAACACACAATGTTTAGTCACCTTCAAGTGGCAGAAAATTCAAACTAGTAAAACAAGTGTAAGTAGTCGACTCATTCGTATTCATAATTGAAATCATGCACTAAAATCTGCCTTCCTTGATCATACATGAGTCATTTGACTGTTTATATGGCTCTATGTGATTATCCCGTTCAGACAGCTATAATTAAGACAGAGTCATGGTGTTTCTGCTGCCCTGAGGTGGGGTTATGCTGCAGGCCTCAAACCCAGAAGCCCAACATTGCACATAGAAGACGAAAGAAACCTAAGCTACTCATTTTGAAGAGAGGCTTTGAGGAATACTTCTGCATACCACCACGTCTGCAGTCATCATTACCCCTAGGAACGCATCCCGCATACTGTCACTGACAAAATTGTTGCAACAGGGAGAGTCAGAATGTGCTCGATGACCACAATTCCCAACCTACTTTTACTGAACTCTCGTACGGCGGTACAAGTGCTGCCCCAGCGAAACAGAGACAAGCGAATTAGTTCCTAGGGAAGGCACATGTCGGGTGGACAAAAGCCTATACACACATACAGATAAATCCTGTCTTACATTAACAGTGCGTAAATGCTCAGAGATCCCAGAGGTGGGTGCAGAGTCAAAACAACACTGCCTTTTGTGCCTGCTTTATTCTAGCAGAAATGCCTTATCTGATTTACTTTGCACTTCCCCAATGCATTTTTCAGGAGTTACTCTGAAGACACCATGTTCTCCAACATTAAAAAAGCTATTTAGTCCACACAGGATTAAAAGCTCATGTTAAATTGAAGGCTACACTTTGCACAGGCATAAAAAATGTAACAGTCCAGTATAATAACCAAGGCGAACACTGGGCACAGTATTTAAAAGACAACACAAACCCTTTTAGCATTACAAATTTATCCAGAAATGGGATAGAGACATAACATAACATAAAAGGAAGCATTTTCCCAATTAACGTCAACCCTAAAGCAAGAATTTACATTTTTTGCAATATTTAAAGCCAAGTTAACCAAGCAATAAGTAAGAGTTATGGTGTTGGATGCAAAAGCAAATACTTGTGCGGCATACTGGTCCCCCCGTCAACATTTTGTCCTTGTGTTCTAAACAAGTAGTACTGAACGAAAAACAGACTGCAAAGACAGGTCTGGATACATTTAAAATGTCAGAAATAATAAAAATGCAAAAAAGTGTTTGTGCATCTATCTGTACACATCATCACAGGTGTGAAATCTAAGTGCATGGAAAGCTTTTTATTGAATCAAAACAGCCACTCTGGCAGACCTTTCTTTGCCACCTACATACCTAGTGAGAACACTGTTCTCAAACACGTTCCTTACCATCCAATTATAAACTCAGCAGCTATACGTAGGCTGTACATATTTTTTTTTGCTTCAAAAAAACAAGCAAGCTTCACACCATTTTATTATAGGGGTATCATTCACTCACATCCGCAGTTGACAATCTTAAACAGCTGTACGGCACGGTAGGCTTTCCCCGGCGTCGCAGTTCCAGTGGAACTCGGAGCAGATAGCTGAGTGCATGCCGCTGAAATCTGAACTCATTCTCTGGTGAAGCCAGCCGTGAGAGCCTTGTTAAATATGTATAAAGGTGCTGTATCCCACAGGGCCCCTGAAGTGGCAGACTATAAAACCTGTTTGGGTTGGCTGTGATACCAAAACGTGCAGAACGCACCCCCTACCCCCCCCCCTCTCCCAGTCCAAGGCGCTCATGCGTGCTGGAGGAAGATGACGCCTCTAACGAGATTTAGGGCGAAAACAATGGCGGTGCAAGATTCTATTATGATCATCATTATGACTATGTTTATTAATTATCATTATTGTCACTGTTGTTGTTCGCAGATCTCACGACTGATTAAACGTGGGTTAACATTATATCAAGTAGCAGTAGAATAATCATACAAGATTAAAACACACAATCAGATGCATGGTGTACAAGGCTGGTACAAGGCTTTTGACACGAAGACGGATCACTGTCGGGAGGTGCATCAAAAATGTGGGTCATAAAAGACGTGGAAATATTTATCTAATGCTTCTGCGGTGTGTGATGAAGAATTTGCCAGAAATATAGAATATTCTGCGATTATTAGGAGCCCTGGTCTGGGAATTGTTTTAAGCGTGCTTCTTAGCTGATGAAAGGAACCTCTTCCGGTTGGCTTAAAACAGTTTTTTTTTTTGATGACTTAATCCGACTGCAGGAAATCCCAGAACGGAGCAGAAGCATCAAACGAAGGCCATCAAACACAGGACACAGGGTACAGTGGTAGCACTTGCCGCCCCCCGCCAGGCTCCAGAAGGGAGTCTTTGCGGGAGGGAGGGAAGCTGCGGACACAATCCACTCAGGAGACGCGTGAGACAACAGCGGGTCCCAGGATCTCTCACGGGGCTTATTATTTCAGCCTGGTGTCCTGTGACGTTTCCCCAGGACGACTATCATGGCTATGTCTACCGCCTGTTCCAACAGCCATATCCATGTCTGATTAGAATGGAAGCTTTACACCTCTATTACACATCAGAAATACTATAGTTTGTACCCAGGCCGGCGGTCGTGGAGATTAATCGTAAATTAAATTTTTTTAACATGCTAAGCTTTGCAGATGTGGAAAACATATGCCTGTATTTTACTCCTGCTACATAATGCATGTGGGAAATTGAATATTATGTCTTTGATGGAATAATGCTTTGATGAACTAAATATTTCCCCTGGATTTTCTTATCACTCTTCCCCTACATCCGAGGTGCATTTAGCCCCCCCACTCCGGGTCTGACAGAGCGTTACAGAATCCCTTTAGTTGTTTGAAGAACTGAAATAAAACCTTCTCCGACCCCTCGGCTACCCTGGAATGGCGGTCTCGGCGGTTGGTAAACCGGACACAGACCCCATCGGTCCTGCAGGTTGTAACCTGTCAGAGTGGCAGGCTTACGCCTCGCTGAGCTGATGACAGTAAACACAGCTGGCTGGCCCAGAGATAACAGGGCCTGGGAGTGCCTCCCAACCCATTGTTGCTGGAGGGCAGGTTAAAGAGGAAGGACCCCATCACTCGAGGTGATAATCCAGGCCTCTCACGGCCACAGTGTTGGCAGTTATCACTCCCACTCAGGGCTGATCACTATCATTGGGTTAACGTCGGCCTACTGAGAAGCTCTCCCTCTAAAAGCAGGCAATCAGGACATCTGACTGACAGATAAGGCATTCTCCCGGCTCTTCCTGCGCTCAAGCACCTCTTCCTGTCTAATGAAAACCAGGGCACCAAGCCCCGAGGCGACGCTCAGCTCTCTCCTTAGAAACCACGGCTAGCTGCTGCTGAGTGCCGGCATGGCTCGGAGTGAAGTACAGGCACAGATTACCCTCCAGGGCTAGCGGCCGTAACACATAACACTCTCGCCAGCAGACTCAGCAGTGCATCGTTAGTTTTACAGCCGGCCAATAAGAAGAAGAGGGGTTTTTTTTATTTATTTTTTTATTAAAACAGGTGACTGATATTGCTGAAGAGAATTCATGAACATATTAAACACGAAGAGCAAAATGACTGTAAATAAATGCAAATATAAAAATCTGGGCTATGGTACACAAGTTAATAGGCACAAAGAACAGTGAAACCAAGTCAAGGCATTGCCAGAACGACAGGCCTAAGTAATTTTTCACCATTACATTCTATTGCCTTGAACATTCCTTTCCAAAAAGGAAATCCCACTTGGTACAGTGGGATATCCTAATCCTAACTACAACTCACGATCAATGCCTGCCTGGTGTCAGTTCTACGGCCACTGCCTTACCACTCTTTCAGGCAGGGAACAAAGTGCAAGCTGGGGGAATCACCTGATGCCAGAGGCCTGCGGGAGCCGTTTGGGGGGCCTACTGCCTCCCTGCCTCCGCGGAAAGGTCAGCCCTCACAATGTCAGACTAACTGCCTGGCTGTAAGCCAGCGTGTGGGACATCGTTGGGCCAGGGGGAAGCTCTTGTAAGCTGTTCAAAGGGCACCCTCAGAGGAGAATGGGGGGACGGGTCTGCTGCCTGGTGTGTGTGTGTGTGGGGGGGTGTTCTCTCTTGCAGGGAGCCCACCAGTGCTGAGCGCAGCCATGTTCTGGCATATCCGAGGCGTAACGACAAAAGGGCTGTGCGGTGCCTAGAGCTGCAGAACCAGCCTTTTAGGTCCAGAGTGGCGGGCCTGGGACGACAAGGAGAATTTTACTGTCATTTGTTTGCTCTCTCTGCTTGAGCCTTCGAGGGGGATGCGTTCAGCAGGCCCCACCGCGCCACAATAATGACACACTTAACAGGGCAAAGTGCATTAAGGGCCCATCATTCAGCCCGCTGCAAATGCAACAACAAATCTCCCATGATCAAATAGGAGCCCTGACGATAGCGGGGAGAGGAAAAATGCACCATAGCCCTCCTTTTCCCCTGGAAGCAATTAGTTTCCATTTAGTGGGATGACAAATTGATCAGGCGAGGAGTCACACCTAGCGCGGAATCAAAGCTAAACGCTTATCTGCAGCTCCATCAGCCCATCGCGGAGCCTGCTGGCACACATTACAGCAGCAAATTTCAATCTCCAGATAGCAGGAGGTTCAGGGCACCTGAATGAAAACTCAGCCCAAAAGGCGCAGCTTTCCTATAAATTCATAATCGCCTTGGTGACGGCAGGGAAAGCGCGTGAAATGGACTGGCGGCGCGGATTCCTCCGTCAACGGCCAAAAAAGGAAAGGGAGAGGAGCGGGGAAGCGGTAGGTCATTAAGAATTGAATAAACGATATTGAATTGCAGAAGAGAAATGATTTGATTAGTGCTTTCAGCTCTAAAAGAACCTGGAAAGGGACCAAATGACTGCAGAGAAGGTGTGATAGAGGTCTTAATTGCTGTAACTTCACCCTGAGACTTGATGATTTGTGACATCTAGCGCTCAGCACTAACACTAATAACTGTTAATTAACTGTAGCAAGGATATTCTAAAAATTCACACGGTCTGGCATATTTTAGCCCGCTAGATTAAAGGCAATTGCCTTCAGGGACTCAGGATTGCATTTAAAGGGGGAAAAATATCAGGTCTCTTATAGGCATAATATTGCCAAATAACAATCTTTATCTGTTATGCCACAATTGTATTCACGTTTATATGACCGTGCAAATCTGTTGGTGAAATTGATCCACCAAGACAAAGGTAAATTTTCCTTTCATATCAAAAAGTTAATTTTTAAAGTAGATGCTTGCTGATTAGTACAAAGCAGCTCTATGTTAGCTATCAGGACAAAATTCTGCCCAATCTAGGTGCACTTTTGTTGTGCTACACAATATCGTCATCCCATGATTTCATTCACAATGACCATTATTCATCAGAGAAATCCGACGGTTAGTGGATTCTACAAGGTGTTGGAATAGTTCATTACTGACCCAATGGCATCACGCAGTTTGGAGAATGATACATCCCATCCCAAAAATGCTCTATTGGGTTGAGGTCTGGTGACTGTGCAGGCCACACAAGTGAACTTGCTGTCATTTTCCATTATCCTGCTGGGTGTATCCTGTAAGCTTGTAGTATTCTTGTCGTTCTCCTTTGACCTTGCACCATTCTCTGTAAACCCTAGGTACTGTTGTGCGTAAAAAGCCCAGGAGGGCAGCTGTTTCTGAGGTACTGGAACTGGCAAGCTTGGCATACCATGCTCAAAGTCGCTTAGGTCGCTCGTTTTGCCCATTCGAACGTTCGAACGTAATTGAATGCCAATGCCAATACAGCCGTGACTGCTACTGGCAAGCAGTACTTTCTTTCAGATCAAGCTCCATGTGGGGGTGGGGAAACCCTTACAGAAAACCTGGACTTCCTTACTGGCTGATGATCCATGGGAGGTTCCAGCTAAAGCAGTGTGTGTAATTGTGCTGGACCTCCGCCCTGCATGTCTCCATCCTGCTGAGGGCATTCTGACCAGGGAAGACAGGCACTAAAATGCCATAGACTTCCATTTGATTTCCATTTGGAAATGGAAAAGGCAAGAATTCTTTTTTGTCATCTCCTGTCCCATTAGTCAACAACGCAGAGATGGTTAGAAGATTAAATACATGTCTCGATGAGCTTGGTACGGAACCTGACTGAAGTCGCAGTGCCAGAGGTCCACGGCCCTGCAAAAGCGCTCATCTGACCCAGATCAGAAACGCCCTTCCGTTCTCTTAGACGAGCTCCGTGACACGTACCGGACCTAATGCTCGCCAAACGGGCCAGACTTTAAAAACAGTGTCGGACGCGATAAAGCTTCAGCGTTTGGAGGCGGGACGAGTTTGATGTGGGCCCCTTCTTACGCTTGATGCACCCACTTTCCAAAAGACAGTAAGTACATTACTGTGAAGGGACACAGATTTGAAATGTTGTAACGTTTGGGTGTAGATAAATAACCTCCGTCTGTGTGAAAAGCAACACAGCTGATGAAGCTTGAAGCAATACCCTTCACAAATGCATCTTTTACAAATCACATTTCACATAATGAGAGTATGCATAATGTGCACATTCAGTGGCCAAACCACTTTTTTACATGCACAGTTATGGTGAGCGCTATGCTGAAATGCAATATTGAGCGACTGGCTTTCATAAAATATT